>JAHRHZ010000266.1:11584-78180 GCA_024137785.1 Ginglymostoma cirratum | reverse complement strand
TGGTGTCCAGGTCCATAGATCCCTGAAAGTTGCCACCCAGGTTGATAGTACTGTTTAGAAGGCATACGGTGTGTTAGGTCTCATTGGTAGAGGGATTGAGTTCCGGAGCCGTGATGTCATGCTGTAACTGTACAAAATGCTACTGCGGCCTCACTTGGAATATTGTGTACAGTTCTGGTCTCCCCATTACAGGAAGGATGTGGAAGCATTGGAAAAGGTGCAGAGGAGATTTACCAGGATGTTGCCTGGTCTGGAGCAAAGGTCTTATGAGGAAAGGCTGAGGGACTTGGGTCTGTTCTCATTGGAGAGAAGAAGGCTAAGAGGGGATTTAATAGAGACATACAAAATGATCAGAGGATTAGATAGGGTGGACAGTGAGAGCCTTTTTCCTAGGATGATGACGTCGGCTAATACGAGGGGGCATAGCTGCAAATTGAGGGGTGATAGATTTAAGACAGATGTCAGAGGCAGGTTCTTTACTCAGAGAGTGGTAAGGGCGTGGAATGCCCTACCTGCCAATGTAGTTAACTCAGCCACATTAGGGGCATTTAAACAGTCCTTGGGTAAGCATATGGATGACGCTGGGATAGTGTAGGGGGTTGGGCTTAGATTAGTTCACAGGTCGGCGCAACATCGAGGGCCGAAGGGCCTGTTCTGAGCTGTATTGTTCTGTGTTCTATTGAAACTGGGGCATAGGGCAGCTCTGAGCCAGCGTGAAGCAGTGCTGATGGAGAGAGAAGTCAAGAGTGTGCACAATTCAGCACATAGAACGGAGTGTGGAACTCAGGATGTGGCGAGAACAGCCATCTGAGGGGTGTAGTACATTGCGGAGAGACCTGTGATCCTGGGTGGTACAAAACACAAGGGATGAAATGCTTACAGCTGCTTGTGTGAACTAATGACTGTATTCCCCTTCCACCAATGCCTATCAATTCTACAGCCTCTGTGCGAATACATGTTGTTTGACGACTGCCCTTTGCCCTTATTGAAGGCTGTGGGGAAAAGCGAGGAAGGTGGAACTGAGCCAAAACCGACGAAGGGTCTCGGCCCCAAACGTCAAGCTTTCCTGCTCCTATGATGCTGCTTGGCCTGCTGTGTTCATCCAGCCCCACCCCTTGTTATCCCAAAACCAGATCAGTCGTGATCTTAATGAATTGTCAGTGATGGGCATGTGACTTGCTCCTGCTGCTGAGTATGATGTACGTATCTTCTTTAAGTTGAACCTGATGAGATTCAAAGTTAGTGGTTGTGTGGTTTTGAAACTGGTTTCGAGCCAGAAAGCAAAGAGCTGTGGTGCGCGGTTGTATTTCAGACTGGAAGGAAGTGTGCGGTGCTGTTGATATAATTCTCTTCGTGATCTACGTGAACGATCTACACTTGTGGAATTAGGTCAAATTTCAATTTTTGCAAATGCCACAAAGTTCAAAAACAACTGAAAAGTGAGGAAGGTGCTAGCAGGCTTTGGAGCACATAGTCTGGTGAAATGGCCAGACAAATGGAAATTAACGCAAGGAAGTGTGAATTGACAGATCATGATGGGAAGAACGAAGAGAGGCGAAATAATGGTATAATTTTAGAATGGTTACAGTAACAGAAAGGTGGTCGAAGTGCACATTGACAAGTCTTTGAGCTTGGCGGATTAGTTGAAATGGATTCAAAAAGGCTAAAGGGATGTTTATTTTTATTGACGAGAACATAGAGTAGAAAAGCAAGGAAATATCAGTTCGAGTCCAGGTTAAATTGCCATATGGGATACTTGCCTGTTTTAGTTGAAACAAAGCGTTTAAGTAGGAGCAGGAAGGTTATGCTGGAACTGCATGAAAAATTGGTGAAACCGGAGCTGGAGAATTGTGTGCAGTTCAGGAATCCAAATCATAGGAGAGATATGGAGAGGGCACAGAGGAGGATTGCCAGGATATTGCCTGGGTTGGAGAGTTTCAATTATGAAGAGAGATTGGATAGTCTGTTTTCCTTCGGGAAGAGGAAGTTGAGAGGGGACATGACTGAGATAGATAAAACTCTGAGGGGCATAGGTAAGTTTGACGTGAAAATCTTTTCCCCCTGATGGAGTGATCAGTGACTAAGGGGCATTAATTTGAGGTAAGGGGCAGGGAGTTTGTTTTTATTAATTCATGAGACATTTGTGTCACCGGCTGGCCATCATTCATTGCCAATCTATTGTTGACCTCTTTAGGGAGGGAATTCCAAGATATTGACCCGATGACAGTGAAGGAGTGAGAATATATTTCCAAGTATATGTGGCAGGGGAACTGAGTTTAAGAGCTGTGAGGTTATGCTGCAGCTCTATAAAACTTTGGTTAGGTCACACTTGGAATATTTTGTTCAGTTCTTATCACCTCATTTCAGGAAAGATGTGGACGCTTCAGAGAGGGTGCAGAGGAAATTTACCAGGATGCTGCCTGAACTGGAAGACAGGTCTTATGAGGAAAGGCTGAGGGAGCTAGGGATTTTTTCATTGGAGTGAAGCAGAGTGAGAGGTGACTTGATAGAGGTTTACAAGATGATGAGCGGCATAGATACAGTGGATAGTCAGAGACTTTTTCCCATTTTGGAAATGTCCATTGCGAGAGGGCATAATTTTAAGGTGATTGGAGGAAGGTATAGGGGAGATGTCCAGAGGTAGGTTCTTCACACAGAGAATGGTGGGTATGTGAAATGTGCTGCTGGCAGTGGTAGTGGAGTCAGATACTTTAGATACTTTTAAACAACTCTTGGGTAGGCACGTGGAGGATAGTAAAATGTAGGATATGCAGGGTAGATTAACCTGAGTATGTCGGCAATAGGTCAGCACAACATCGTGGGCTGAACGGCCTCTACTATGCTGTGCTGTTCTATGTTCTGTGTTTAAATCAGGATGTGAAAGACACGCCTTATTACAGGGCATACTTTGAATTTAGCTCTCAATAAGTTCCCTCGTGTAGACCACGGTTTGCAATATCTCTGAGACGCTGTGAACCTTGACTCTTTAAAATTCTGGACAAACTGGATGAAAATTGTGGATGAGCAGGACGTGTTTCCTCTGCAATGGAGTACTGGGTGCAGGTTTTGTGACCTGAACCATAGGACTGTGAAAGAATTGGAAACACTGCATTAGCATTGGTAGTTATGGAATCACGAATCCGCACGAAAGGGCATCAGAGTCATCCCAACTTGGCAAATGCACAAAGATTGTCTATGCTCTTCTTACCTTGAGATATCAAATCAAATCACTCCCCAAACCTTGCAGTGCAAAGGGATACAAATCTAATTTGTGATTGAACAACTTGTAATTGAACTGTGTGAGACCAGATATCATCATTCTGCACCACACTTTCCCTCAGGTCAGAATATCCTTCCCAAGGCGTGGTGCCCAGAATTGCTTGCAAGTTGAAAAAGGCATAAAATTAAAGGTTATCCCTCCTCAGGTTCAAATTCCTCTACAGCACTGAGTCTATCTTTGCACCACCCTCATGCACTTACAATCCATTGAGACAACTTCTTACCACCAATTCTGTCTACTCCATATCCGTTACAGTAAATATAAATTCACCTTTATCCCGGAGGGTACAGTGTTCTCACATTAGAGAGAGATGACTGGTGTTGGTTTAACTGGACTGTGATAACATTGTCTCTGGTACCTAACTTTCAATCTCCAAGACTTTGAGAATCCCACCTGAACTCCTCAACTTTCTTTCCCCCTTTTAAGTTGGCCTATTGGAGGACCACCTGTCCAAATAACTCTGAAAACAGTTTGATGTCTGATTCTAATGCAGCTCATCAAAAAGTTTTCAAAGGTAAAGCTATGATGTCTCGGATAGTGTTTTTGGGATCCTTAAGGGGGAGGCGGAGCAGCCCTAAGTCATCGTCCACGTAGGGACCAACGATATAGGTAGGAAAAGGGATGGGGATGTAAGGCAGAAATTCAAGGAGCTAGGGTGGAAGCTTAGAGCTAGAACAAGCAGAGTTGTTATCTCTGGTTTGTTACCTGTGTCACGTGCTAGCGAGGCGAGGCGAGGAATAGGGAGAGAGAGCAGTTGAACACGTGGCTACAGGGATGGTGCAGGAGGGAGGGATTCAGATACCTGGATATTTGAGGGTCATTCTGGGGTAGGTGGGACCTCTACAAATGGGATGGTCTACACCTGAACCAGAGGGGTACCAATATCCTGGGGTAGAAATTTGCTAATGCTCTTCGGGAGGGTTTAAACTAATTCAGCAGGGGGGTGGGAAACTGAATGGTAGCTCCAGTGAACAGGAGGTTGAGAGTAGTGAGGTCACAAATAAGGTTTCAAGGTCGCAGGAGTGTACCAGCAGGCAGGAAGGTGGTTTGAAGTGTGTCTACTTCAACACCAGGAGCATCCGGAATAAGGTGGGTGAACTTGCAGCATGGATTGGTACCTGGAACTTCGATGTTGTGGCCATTTTGGAGACATGGATAGAGCAGGGACATGAATGGTTGTTGCAGGTTCCGAGGTTTAGATGTTTCAGTAAGATCAGGGAAGGTGGTAACAGAGGGGGAGGTGTGGCATTGTTAGTCCAGGACAGTATTACGGAGGCAGAAAGGACATTTGATGAAGACTCATCGACTGAGGTAGTGTGGGCTGAGGATAGAAACAGGAAAGGAGAGGTCACCCTGTTGGGAGTTTTCTATAGGACTCCAAAAAGTTCCAGAGATGTGGAGGAAAGGATTGCAAAGATGGTTCTGGATAAGAGCGAAAGTAACAGGGTAGTTGTTATGGGGGCTTTAACTTTCCAAATATTGACTGGAAACGCTATAGTTTGAGTACTTTAGATAGGTCAGTTTTTGTCCAATGTGTGCAGGAGGGTTTCCTGACACAGTATGTAGATAGGCCAACAAGAGGCGATGCCACATTGGATTTGGTACTGGGTAATGAACCAGGCCAGGTGTTAGAATTGGAGGTAGGTGAGCACTTTGGTGATAGCGACCACAATTTGGTTATGTTTACTTTAGTGATGGAAAGGGATAGGTATACACCGCAGGGCAAGAGTTATAGCTGGGGGAAAGGCAGTTATGATTAGGCAAGATTTAGGATGCATAGGATGGGGAAGGAAACTGCAGGGGCTGGGCACCATTGAAATGTGGAGCTTGTTCAAGGAACAGCTGCTGCATGTCCTTGATAAGTATGTACCTGTCAGGCAGGGAGGAAGTGGTCGAGTGAGGGAACCGTGGTTCACTAAAGAAGTTGAATCTCTTGTCAAGAGGAAGAAGGAGGCTTATGTAAAGATGAGGCGTGAAGGCTTAGTTAAGGCGCTTGAGAGTTACAAGTTAGCCAGGAAGGACCTAAAGAGAGAGCTAAGAAGAGTCAGGAGGGGACATGCGAAGTCTTTGGCAGGTAAGATCAAGGAAAACCCTAAAGCTTTCTATAGGGATGTCAGGAATAAAAGAATGACTAGAGTAAGATTAGGGCCAGTCAAGGACAGTAGCGGGAAGTTGTGCATGGAGTCCGAAGAGATAGGAGAGTATTTTTCATCAGTATTCACACATGAAAAAGACAATGTTGTCGAGGAGAATACTGAGATACAGGCTATTAGACTAGACAGGATTGAGGTTCATAAGGAGGAGGTGTTAGCAATTCTGGAAAGTGTGAGAATAGATAAGTGTCCTGGGCCGGATGGGATCTATCCTAGGATTCTCTGGGAAGCTAGGGAGGAGATTG
This sequence comes from Ginglymostoma cirratum, assembly GCA_024137785.1. Classification (NCBI taxonomy): domain Eukaryota; kingdom Metazoa; phylum Chordata; class Chondrichthyes; order Orectolobiformes; family Ginglymostomatidae; genus Ginglymostoma; species Ginglymostoma cirratum. The sequence continues at coordinate 72,502 of JAHRHZ010000266.1, read as the reverse complement.
CAGAGCCTTTGGCTTTGATCTTTGTGTCGTCATTGTCTACAGGAATAGTGCCAGAAGACTGGAGGATAGCAAATGTTGTCCCCTTGTCCAAGAAGGGGAGTAGAGACAACCCTGGTAATTATAGACCAGTGAGCCTTACTTCGGTTGTGGGTAAAGTGTTGGAAAGAATTATAAAAGATAGGATTTATAATCATCCAGAAAGGAATAATTTGATTAGGGATAGTCAACACGGTTTTGTGAAGGGTAGGTTGTGCCTCACAAACCTTATTGAGTTCTTTGAGAAGGTGAGCAAACAGGTGGATGAGGGTAAAGTGGTTGATGTGGTGTATATAGATTTCAGTAAAGCGTTTGATAAGGTTCCCCACGGTAGGCTATTGCAGAAAATTCAGAGGCATGGGATTGAGGGTGATTTAACGGTTTGGATCAGAAATTGGCTAGCTGTAAGAAGACAGAGGGTGGTGGTTTGATGGGAAATGTTCATCCTGGAGTTCAGTTACTAGTGGTGTACTGCAAGGATCTGTTTTGGGGTCACTGCTGTTTGTCATTTTTATAAATGACCTGGATGAGGGTGTAGAAGGATGGGTTAGTAAATTTGCAGATGACACTGAAGTCGCTGGAGTTGTGGATAGTGCAGAGGTATGTTGCAGGTTACAGAGGGACATAGATAAGTTGCAGAGCTGGGCTGAGAGGTGGCAAATGGAATTTAATGTGGAAAAGCGTGAGGTGATTCACTATGGAAGGAGTAACAGGAATACAGAGTACAGGGCTAATGGTAAGATTCTTGGTAGTGTAGACGAGCGGAGAGATCTCGGCGTCCATGTGCATAGATCCCTGAAAGTTGCCACCCAGGTTGATAAGGTTGTTAGGAAGGCGTACGGTGTGTTAGGTTTTGTTGGTAGAGGGATTGAATTTCTGAGCCATGAGGTGATGTTGCAGCTGTTCAAAACTCTGGTGCGGCGGCACTTGGAGTGTTGCGTACAGTTCTGGTCGCTGCATTATAGGAAGGATGTGGAAGCATTGGAAAGGGTGCAGAGGAGATTTACCAGGATGTTGCCTGGTATGGAGGGAAGGTCTCATGAGGAAAGGCTGAGGGACTTGAGGCTGTTTTCGTTAGAGAGAAGAAGGTTAAGAGGTGACTTAATAGAGACATACAAGATGATCAGAGGATTAGATAGAGTGGATGGTGAGAGCCTTTCTCCTCAGATGGTGATGGCTAGCATGAGGGGACATAGCTTTAAATTGAGGGGTGATACATATAGGACAGATGTCAGAAGTAGGTTCTTTACTGAGAGAGTAGTAAAAGCGTGGAATGCCCTGCCTGCAACATTAGTAGACTCACCAACTTTAAGGGCATTTAAATGGTCATTGGATAAACATATGGATGATAATGGAATAGTGTAGGTCAGATTGGTTTCACAGGTCGGCACAACATCGAGGGCCGAAGGGCCTGTACTGCGCTGTAATGTTCAATGTTCTATGATGGAAATACAGGATTCTGTTTTCCTGTAAGATTCTTTGATTCTAAAGTAAGAAAGCTGCTGAAGTAAGGCAGTTTCAGTGTGGATACTGAGATAACAAGGTGTAGAGCTGGATGAACACAGCAGGCCAAGCAGCATCGTAGGAGCAGGAAGGCTGACGTTTTGGGCCGAGACCCTTTTCTGAAGAAGGGTCTAGGCCCTAAATGTCAGCCTTCCTGCTCCTCTGATGCTGCTTGGCCTGCTGTGTTCATCCAGCTCTACACCTTGTTATCTCAGATTCTCCAGCATCTGCAGTTCCTACTATCTCTTCAGCTTGGATACTGTTTGTATTACAGCTCAGCCTGATTCCTGTACCTACGCCAGCATCACGTTTGATAGCAAGAGAAAAGGTAACCATCTACAAATATTTTTTCCACATAGTGATGTTTCTCAACATTTAAAATACATCCTCCTCACCAACAGAATATTCTCTTTCAGTTCAAGATGGCAAGACTGTCTCAGTTGCTGATTCAGAAGAGAGTGAGTCAGTTTTTTTCTTTTCAAAATCCAAATCCTAATCTTTTCTCCTTTCCCAGCCCCTGGAGCCCATTCTCCCATGTGTGGAACAGTGCCATTTGGGGCTGGGTGGAGCATGGAGATTTGATCACATCACCTTCAAGCTCCATCCCCTCACTGCAATGCTGCTTTCATTGGTCAGTCAAACTGTCCATCTCCATTGGGGTGTTACCTTACTGCACTAATCAGAAAACAAGCAGATTCTTCACTATTCCATTGGATGATACTTGACTATCAGTCAAGCAGATTGTCTCTCTCTTTCTATGTATCACAGTCAGAAGAGAATGAGAATGACTGTTGGACTTAGGGGCAGCATGGTGGCTCAGTGGTTTGCCCTACTGCCTCACAGTGCCAGGGTTCCGGGTTCAATTCCAGCCTTTGGGCAACTGTCTGTGTGGAGTTTGCACATTGTCCCTGTCCCTGTGTCTATGTGGGTTTCTTCTGGGTGCTCGAGTTTCATCCCACAGTCCAAAGATGTGCAGATGAGGTGGATTTGCTATGCTAAATTGCCCATAGTGTTAAGGGATGGGTGGCTTATAGGGGCATAGGTCTGGGTGGTCAGTGTGGACTTGTTGGGGTGAAGAGCCTGTTTCCACACTGTAGGGACATTATGATGAAACATTTCCCTTCCCTGTCATTTGCCCTGACACCAAAGGGACTGATGTTTGGTGCCCCTTTCCTGTAATTACTCTCAAACTGAAATTATGACTACAATCAGCTCTGATTTCTATATCTTTCTAGCAGATGTAACCTATGCAGCTGTTGTGAGCAAACATAAGGAGTGAGCGTTCACAGAAAGTACTGAATCTGTGCAACCGAGCTGTACTATTTCCCAGAACAAATTCAAGGAACATTGTGGGATTCACCAATGCCTAAACTTGAAATTTTCTTCTTCAAATGTATTTTTATTTTTTGTAAAGTCCGTGCCTTTTTATCGTTCTGTATTTTTTATTGCGGGCTTAAATGTATCAGAATTGTTGGAAAGCCAGGGATTGCTGAAGGATTACTGGATGTTTTTGAAAGCAAGTAACTTGACCCTCAATTTAAGTCCTGTTAAAGACCATAAGGCCATAAGACATAGGAGCAGAAGTTAGGCCATTTAGCCCATCGAGTCCGCTCCCCCATTCAATCATGGCTGATAAGTTCCTCAAACCCGTTCTCCCGCCTTCTCCCTGTAACCCTTGATCCCCTTGGTAATCAAGAACCTATCTATCTCAGTCTGAAATATACTCAATGACCTGACCTTCACAGCATTCTGTGGCAGTGAATCCCATAAATTCACCACTCTCTGGCTGAAGATGTTTCTCCTTATCTCCGTTCTAAAAGGTCTTCCCTTTACTCTAAGGCTGTGCCCTCGGGTCCTAGTCTCTCCTACCAATGGAAGCATCTTCCCAACATCCACTTTGTCCAGGCCATTCAGTATTCTGTAAGTTTCAATTAGATTCCCCCTCATCCTTCTAACCTGCAATGAGTACAGTCCCAGAGTCCTCAAATGTTCCTCCTGAACTTCCTCTGAATCCGCTCCAGGGCCAGTACTTCCTTCCTGAGATATGGGGCCCAGAACCGCACACAATACTCCAAATGTGGCCGGACTAGAACCTTATACAGCCTCAGTATTACATCCCTGCCTTTATATTCAAATCTTCTCAAAATAAATGCCAACATTGCATTTGCCTTGCTGACTTCTGACTCAACCTGCAAGTTTCCCTTGAGAGAATCCGGGACTAGAACTCCCAAGTTTCTACACTTCAGACTTCTGAATTTTCTCCCAATTAGAAAATAGTCCATGATTTTATTCTTACCAAAGTGCATGACCTCACACTTTCCCACATTGTATTCCATCTGCCACTTTTTTTCCCACCCTCCTAACCTGTCCAAATCCTTCTGCAGCTTGCCCACCACCTCAATACTCCCTGTCCCACCACCTATCTTTGTATCGTCTGCAAACTTAGCCAGAATGCCCACAGTTCCTTCATCTAGAAAATTAATGTATAAAGTGAAAAGTTGTGGTCCCAACACTGACCCTTGTGGAGCACCACTTGTCACCGGTTGCCATCCTGAGAAAGACCCCTTTATCCGCACTGTCTTCTTTCTGCCAGACAGCCAATCTTCTATCCATGCTAGCACCTTGACTCTAACACCATGGGCCCTTATCTTACTCAGCAGCCTCCTGTTTGGCACCTAATCAAAGGCCTTCTTGAAGTCCGGGTAGCTAACATCCATTGACTCTCCTTGGTCTACCCTGCTCATTACTTCCTCAAAGAATTCTAGCGGATTTGTCAGGCATGACCACCCCTTGATGAAACCATGCTGACTTTGCGCTGTTTAACTATACATTTCCAAATATTCAGAAATCTCATCCTTTACAAAGGATTCCAAAATCTTACCCATGACTGAGGTTAGGCTAATCGGCCTGTAATTTTCCATCTTTTTCCCTTTTTAAACAGGCCTGTTACTTTATCGATTTTCCAGTCCTCTGGGACCATCCCCGACTCTAGCGATTCCTGAAAGATCACCACAAATGCTTCCACTACCTCTTCAGCTATCTCCTTTAGAACTCTGTGGTGTAGTCCATCCTGTCCGGTGATTTATCCACTTTCAGTCCAATCAGTTTTACTAGCACCTTTTCCTTGGTGATGGCCACCATACTCAGTTCTGTCCCCTGACTCTCTAGAATTTTTGGAATATTACTCGTGTCTTCCATCGTGAAGTCTGATGTGAAGTAAATATTCAGTTCCTCAGCCATTTCCTTGTTCCCCACGATGATGTCTCCAGTGTCATTTTCCAATAATCCAATGTCCACTTTTGCCTCTCTTTTGCCCTTTATATATCTAAAGAAACTCTTACAGTCTTATTTATATTACTGGCTAGCTTACCCTCATATTTAATCTTCTCCCTCCTTATTTCTTTTTTGTTGCCTTCTGTTGGTATTTGTTAGCTTCCCAGTCCTCTGGTTTCCTACTGCCCTTTGCCACATTGTATGCTTTCTCTTTTTCTTTTATGCTATCCCTGACTTCCTTAGTCAGCTATGGTTGCCTCATCATTCCTGTACCATGCTTCTTTTTCCTAGGGATGAATTTTTGCTGCGTCTCCTGAATTACTCCCAGAAACTCCTGCCATTGCTGTTCCACTGTCTTTCCTGCTAGGCTCCTCTTCCAGTCAATTCTGCCCAGCTCCTCCCTCATACCTCTGTAGTCACCTTTATTCAGCTGTAATACCGTTACCTCTGATTTTATCTTCTCCCGCTCAAATTGCAGTGTAAAGTCTAACATCTTATGATCACTGCCTCCTAAGGGTTCCTTTACCTTAAGCTCCTTTATCAAGTGTGCCTCATTGCATAACACGAAATCTCGTATTGCCTGTTCCCTTGTGGGCTCCACCACGAGCTGCTCCAAAAAGCCATCTCATAGACATTACACAAAATCCTTTTCTTGCAACTCCTTTACGCAGCCGCTGGGTCAAATAGTAGCAGAAGAAGGTGCAGATGAGTTGGAGACAATGACGTGTACAAATGGCGATTCGGCCAGCACGAAGTAGCTGATTGGTTTGTGGACTAATGACCAGTATTCAGTGACAAAGATGTTCTTGCTGCCAACAATGATTTGATTAGTTCCCAGATAACTGAACAGCTTGTAGATGTGATCAAAATAGGGAGATTTCATCAGACCTCCGCCAGCTGTGGAACTTTTCAACAACAGCTCTGTTGCCTGCAGAATAAGCCTCTTTCAAGCGAAGGAAAACTAGCTTATTCTCTTTTCCTTCAGCAATTGCAGGAAGATCTGAACTCTGACTAATGTCAGACCTTTTATAAGCCACCCTGTATCTCTTCTGTGGATGTGCCATTGTTGGACAGGGGTGGACAAAGTCAGAAGTCACAATTCACCTGACGAAGGAGCAGCACTTTAAAAGCTTGTGATTTCAAATAAACCTGTTGGACTATAACCTGGTGTCAAGTGAATTCTGACTCTTGTAACCCAGTGACAGCATCCAGAGAAGCAGCTTTCTGATCCGCACAAGAATCATCTCAGCAGTTTGTGTGAACAGGGACCACTGAAACTGTTTTCTGTGTTTTCCCTGCATCCAAAGACCAATATTTACTCCCCGTCTAAATAAACACCGAAAGAACTGCAGATGCTGTAAATCAGGATCAAAAACAAAGTTGCTGGCAAAGCTCAGCGTGTCTGGCAGCATCTGTGAAGAAAAAAATAGAGTTAATATTTCGGGTCTGACGACCTTTCTTCAGAACACTCAGAATGTCTGTGGGCATGTGTGACTATGTGTGTGCACGTTTAAGTGGGAGTTTATGAGGATCTTAAGAGTTTTAATGAGTGGTGTCACATATTAATGGTTCATCATTATTTGTCTGGGTTTATAGTCTATTTACTTGTATAAAATAGTAATCCATGTGAAGTATAGAAAGCTGGTCTGTGCTTTATGTCAACCTGGGTGTAAAACTCAGGGAAATTAGGGAATTTTGTGAACTTCTATAAAAACTTTAATTTTTGCGCTAACTCCGGGAATACTGAGGCTTGTTTTCTAACATGCTACCTCAATGAGGTGTGACAATGCCCATCTATATGTCATGTGATATTGAATACTTGGGTGGTGTGTCGATATATTTTCTGTATCTCTATTGATCTTTTTTCTTTGATGTGGGACAGCTTTCATTGCACATTCTATTATCCCCCAGACAGATGGTGTTGGGCAGCCTGCTATGTTGAGGATGTTTCTTTGGAGTTGTTGTTCTGAAATGACCAATAGAACTAAAGAACCAAGTTAAAATTTGGCAATCCTTTAAATCCACATCAGGCCGATGAGCCAAATGATCAGCAGCACATCCTCTGTCTTGACTCTTTCTGTTCTATTGAGGGCTGTTTCCCTCCTGGACTGAAAGAGAGGCAGGGAAAAATGCTCAAAAATATAAAATTGGTGCAGTTCAGACTTAGGCAAAAAAACATGAGATACAACCCAAAGCATTGGGGCTCTGAGAAGGAAATTGTGGGAACTGCAGAAATAACATGCAAACCACACAGCGGCTTCAGCAGCCACTACGGACTTGATTATTCTGTTAAATCCTGTGTTTGGTTATAAATGCACGACATGTGTGTGTGTGTGTGCGTGCGTGTGTGTGTCTGTGTCTGTCTGTCTGCAATGTCAAAACAAACTGAATTTCCATCTTTCTACACGTATATTTGTGATTATTTTGCCAGAGACCTGTGACCCTGGGTCAGCCCTTATCTCAACACTGTGTGTTAAGGACAGCAGCCTCCTATGTCTTGAGTCAATCTCCCTTCAGCAATACAGAAAGATCTGGATGACCAGAGAGAAGGAGCTAAACTCTTTATCCGATCCTGTGCTGTATCTGCCCTGGGAGAGTTTGATGGGGACAGTGTCAACTGTGCTTTACTGTGCATTATTTTCAGTTTAAAAAAGCTGAAGGTGCTTTAATCTCTAACTAAACCCTATGCTCTCCCTGTCCTGAGCATGTTTGCTGAGGACAGTGTAGAGTCAGCTTTACTCTATGGCCCACAGGTTGTCCCTTTAGGGGAATGTTTGATGGGGACAGTGTAGAGGGAGCTTTGATGCGTCTCTAACCCTGTCCAGCCCTCAGAGTGTTTGATGTTGACACTGATGATCGAAGAGGTGTTGTCCATCTTAAAAAGTGTTAAAATAGATAAGTCCCTGGGTCATGATGAGATCTATCCCAGCATATTGAAGGAGGCAAGAGAACAAATTGCTGGAGCATTGACAGACATCTTTGTATCCTCTTTGGCCACAGGTGAGGTCCCAGGGGCCTGGTGCATAGCCAATGTTGTCCCATTGTTTAAGAAGGGTGGCAGGGAAAGTTCAGGAAATTACAGGCCTGTGAGTCTCATGTTGGTGGTAGAGAAATTATTGGAAAAGATTCCCAGTTACGGGATCTATACACATTTAGAAGCAAATGGACCTATTATTGATAGAGAGCATGGTTTTGTGCAAGGGAGATCATGCCTCAGTAACTTGATCGAATCTTTTGAGGAGGTGACGAAGATGATTGATTAGGGAAAAACGGTTGATGTTGTCTACTTGAACTTTAGTAAAACCTTTGACAAGGTCCCTCATGGCAGACAGGTACATAAGGTCAAGTCACATGCTATCAGGGTGAGTTGGCAAGATGGATACAGAACTGACTTAGTCATAGGAGACAGAGGGTAGTGGAAGAAGGATGCTTTTTGAAACAGAGGGTTTTGACTTGTGGTGTTCTACAGGATTCAGTGGTACCACCTCTGCTATTCCTGTTCTGCAAAGATGATTTGGAGGAAAACGTAACTGATCTAATTGGTAAATTTGCAGATGATACAATGATCAGTAGAATTGCAGATAGTGAGGAGGATTGTCAGAGAATGCACCTGGATGTGGATCAGTTGGCGGCGTGGGCAGAAAAGAGGCAGATGAAGTTTAATCCAGACAAATGTGAGGTGATGCATTTTGGAAGGTCAGGTACAGTTGAAAATTATACAGTGAATAGCCGAATCCTTAGGAATATTGATTTGCAGAGGTATCTGGATGTGCAGGTCCAGAGATCACTGAGGTGGCAGCTCGGGATGATAAGGTAGTAAAAAAGTTTTATGGCATTCTTGCCTTCATTGGAAGGGGCATTGAGTATAAGGATAGGCAAGTTATGCTGCAGCTTTATAAAACTTTAGTCAGGCCACGGTGAGAATATTGCACACAGTTCTGTTCACCATACTACCTGAAGGATGTGGATGCTTTGGAGAGGGTAAAGAACAGGTTTACCAGGATGTTGCCTGCAGTATTCCGTATCTGCCCTGACTCTCTGGAAGTTTACGTGAGTTTCTGTGAGCTCTGCCCCACATGGACCTCTGATGGGAATGCTGTGGCAGCTTCAGGTAAGCATTCATATCCAGCCTTCATTTTTAACAAAGCAAATAATTTCTCCCTGATGAAGAAGCCACAGTTAAGGAAAAGGCACATTGTGCCAAACAGCAACAGGTTTAGGAATTAAATGCCAGGCAGCAGGCGGGTCATCAAGGAGGAGACAATTGCGGGGGATTTTAGCATGAAGAAAGGTTGGATAGACTAGGTTTGTATTCACTGGAATGCTGGAGTTTGAGGGGGTGACCTAATAGAAGTTTATAAGATTGTGAATGGCATGGATAAAGTGGAAAGCATGAGGCTTTTTCCAGGGTGGAGGAGTCAATTACTAGGGGACACAGATTGAAAACATTGGCGGGGGGGACGTTTAAAAGAGATATGTGAGGCACACTTTTCACGCAAAGGGTGGTGAGTGCCTGGAACATGCTGCCAGAGGAGGTGGTGGAAGCAGACACAATATCAGCATTCAAAAAGCACTTGGATGAATACATGAATAGGAAGGTAATAGAGGATACAGATCCTGTAAGGGAAGACAGTTTTAGTACGGAAGGGCAAAATGTGCAGGCTTGGAGGGCCGAAGGACCTGTTCATATCCTGGATTGTTCTTTCAACTCTCAACAGTTGCTGTGGTTAGTGCCTTAGCTTTACAGTAGATTTGTCATTCTCTCAGCTGTTACTAAAAATACACAGATTTCCCTTCTGTTATTCGTGTCTAGTGAGATTGACCAACATTTCTTCAGCAGTGCACAGGAAGCCAGCTAACCTCCGTATTTTTCTGTAAAAGGACAAGAATAAGCGATTGAGAAGGGTGAAATGGTGAAGTATTGACAATGGGGTCTCTCTATGCTTGTCTCTCTGCGGTCCTCCTGTCAGTCTCGGTGCGGGGTTACAGTAAGTACTTTCTAATACTGACCTTTCAAATCCATTTTGTTGATCATGCAATTGTCTCCTCCTTGATGACCCGCCTGCTGCCTGGCATTTAATTCCTAAACCTGTTGCTGTTTGGCACAATGTGCCTTTTCCTTAACTGTGGCTTCTTCATCAGGGAGAAATTATTTGCTTTGTTAAAAATGAAGGCTGGATATGAATGCTTACCTGAAGCTGCCACAGCATTCCCATCAGAGGTCCATGTGGGGCAGAGCTCACAGAAACTCACGTAAACTTCCAGAGAGTCAGGGCAGATACGGAATACTGCAGGCACAACCAGATTTAAGAGAGATGTTGGGGCATAGCTGACTGAGAAGTAACAATGATGAGACAAAAGGCATTTATTGTTATTTCTTACCAATAATACTGTAGATTCAGAACACAGAAAACCAAAATTTGCTAATTGATACAACCAAACCCTGCTGTTGTCTGACCATTGAGATTTACTGAATGATATGAAGTTACTACACTCTGTGGTACAAGCTGACTTCAGCGTAGAAAGTTACATTTTGTCTATTTCAGCCTCAATGCCGTTTTATCAATATGACGAGTCTGAATTACTGCCAGTCAACCAGTGACAATTAACTGTTCAGGAATAAAAACAGAAGTTGCTCGAAAAGCTCAGCAGGTCTGGCAGCAAAAATCAGAGTTAAAGTTTCAGGTCCGTTGACCCAAGGTTCTGAGGGAGGGGCACCAGACCTGAAACGTTACCTTTGAGTTTTTCTTCACAGATGCTGACAGACCTGGGGAGCTTTTCCAGCACTTTCTGTTTTTGTTCCTGATTTACAGCATCCACAGTTCTTTCGGTTTTGCAATTAACTATTACAAGCATGAAGATTCATTCCTTGAAGTCTTTGTTGTAGGTTCATAAACTCTTCAACATTTACAACATAGAAAGAAGTCATTTGGCCCATCATATTTGTGTCAGTGAACAAAGATCTGACTATACTTCTCTCATTTTGCAGCACATGGTCCATCTGCCTTTTAGGCACCTTATTGAGGGCTTTAAACTAATAAGTGGGATAAGGGTGGGTGTGGGAGGATGGATTCAATTGGAGGGAAGCTTTAAAAATTAAAAAGAAATGAGACAGTAGAGGTGCAGGCTACTGAAGAGCAAATAGACATGCAGATGAATACCTGAATACTGGTCAAATGTTACCAGCGTTTCGAACTCAACTGGCCTTTCAGGCAGCAAGTGTCAGAATCTGTGCAAAAAAGTATCTCCTCAACCCTCCTTTTATTTCATAGAATCCCTAGAGTGTGGAAACAGGCCCTTCAGCCCAACAAGTCCACACTGACCCTTGGAGCATCCCACCCAATCTACAGACCCTGAAAACCATGGGCAATTTGGCATAGCCAATCAACCTGACCTGCACATCTTTGGACTGTGGGAGGAAAACAGAGTACCTGGAGGAAATCCACACAGACACAGGGAGAATGTGCAAACTCCACACAGACAGTCACCCAAGGGTGGAATTGAACCCAGGTCCCTGGTACTGTGAGGCTACAGTGCTAACCACTGAGCCACCATACTGCCCCAACTTCTTTTATCTTCTATCCCTTTCATTAAATCTATATTCCCTAGTCATCGACCCCTCTACTGATGAAAAACACATTCTTATTTATCCTACCCTGTCATAATCTGATGCACTTTATCCAGTTCCCTCTCAACCAATCGAAAAGAAACAAAAGAATAGAGACTGCAGGGTAGTGAAGAGGTGAAAGACTATCAAAGTGTGATGGGAAGGAGAAGAAAAGGAGAAGAAAGGTGCAGTAGGTATTAGCAGCAGGGTAAGAAATGATGGTAACAATTGAGAACTTTGGGCTCTTCCATCTGTCTGGAAAAATTAGCAAAAAATGAAAGGAGGTGGGGTCGCATTGTTAATAAAGGAAGGCATCAGTGTGGTAGTGAGAAGTAGTATAAATACAGTAGATCATGTGGAATTAGTTCGCGTGGAAATGAGGAACATTGAGGCAAAAAAGTCTCTGGTGGGAGATGTTTATAGGCCATGGAAAAATTGACTCGCTGCAGGATACACTATGACCCAGGAATGGTGGAAGTATGTAAGAGAGTGATTTTAATTTGCATTTTGACTCAACGAATCAGATAGGCAAGGATAACAAAGAAATTAAATGCGCAAAATGCAGAAAGGATTGTTTCTTAGAGAAGCACATTGCAGTCTCTGCCCGGGAACATGTTATTTTAGATCTAGTAATGTGTATTGAGTTAACAATAAGAAGAGATCCTGCTGTTAAGGATCCTTTTAGAATCATGGTACCACATTGGTTTTTCTCTCGTCCTCTGCCATCTCTCCAGCTGCAGATCTAAATTCCATCTGCACCACCTTGGAGGCTATATTTTAATTTTTTTTCTCCATAATTAAGTGGAACATGATCAGCGAAAACCACAGTCTCATTGTTTCCATGTCAAAATAAACTTCAAATTGTTGAAGAGCTGATAACAATGCTTCCTTCTCTATTGTTAAACTGTTTTTCTGATGTTGGTTAACTTTTTTTGAATAATAAGCCATAAGGGTCTCCATTCCAGCCTTGTCATCCTGTAAAATGCTCCAATCCCCAAATCGTAAACAGCTCCCGTTAATTGAAATGGTTTATTGTTTCAAGTACATTCCTTCAGGAGGAAGCAGCAGCAGGAGCCGGAGGGAAGATTTAAAATCGAGTGTGGGGGTTCTCAGGCCTAGTTTCAGTTCAGGCACATTTCCTTCAGGAGGAGCCAGCAGCCACCCATTCCAGAAGGGTCTTGGCCCGAAACATCAAGCTTTCCTGCTCCTATGATGCTGCTTGGCCTGCTGTGTTCATCCAGCTCCACACCTTGTTATACCAGGGCGGTGTCCTGCTGTCCTATCACAGTGGGAATAGGGAGAATGGTTTCTGATTGGTCAGTGCCAGTTCGTGTTAACCCATTCATTCCCTTGGTCGTACACGTGAAGGAATCTCACTGCAGTACAGGGTACGTGTGTCTCAGTTTTTCGAAATGGTTAGCACAGTTATTTCATCTTCTGGTTAGTACAGGGAGGTCAGATAGTGAGTAAATTAGAGACCGCTATTTATTAGGAAGTAATCGCTGAGTTGGAGGCAAACAGAGGGATAGAAACTGTGGATGGGCAATAAATAGCTCATCTACATCAGGACAATGAATCAGCACAGGCTTGGTGGACCAAAGAGTCTGTTCCTGTGCTGTATTATATTGTATCTTGTATATTGTATTAAAGCGTGGCATAGTTAATACGGGTTCAATTGTTAAAATTACTTTTAGCTTTTCAAAGGTTGCCTGGCATTAGTCCACCTTCTTTATTCTTGTAGCAAACTAGTCAAGGGTGTGGCTGCATTCCTAAAATTAGGTACAAATGCTCAAGAACCTCATTCTCTCTCATTTTAATAGCTGACAGTCAAAGGTTAGGCAGGGAGCTTTCAATTCCACATGATATTGTTTCTACAGCAAGACTCAATCCATCCTTTCTGTTGGCTTTTGGCACTAGTCATTTTCTGCACAAGTTCCTCCCCACCCTTCTTTAATTCACTTTGTTAGCATTTCTTTCTGTCGCTTCCTCCCTCAAGATTTGATCAAGCTTCCCCTTAAATACAACAGTGGTCACTGTGTCAACCTCTTGGTGCATTAGCAGGTTCCACATTCTAACCACTCCCTGCAGAGAGAAGCGAGTGTTGAATCCCTTGCTGATGTGGTGGTGACTATTATATCTACGGTTCCCTGTTTCAGCTCCCTTCACATTTGTTGTTTGTCTATCCTACCCAACATCTCATGACTTTCAACATCTCCATTCGTCAGCCTTCCCGATTCTGGAGCAAAAAGCTGGAGTCTGTTCACTCTTTCTTCTCCTTGAATCCTTTCCAAGAATGTTGTTTTTTTAAAAGACGTTCATTTTGCTTTCTTATGGTTTTCTTTTGTCTCTGATGCATTACCTTGCTTTGAGACTCGTGATTGTAAGCTGGGCTATCCTCTCCAAAATGCTCCTCAACATTTTCACACTCGGAACAGTCAATCTCGTTGGTCGTTGTCAGAAATGCCTGAACCCTAAGGACAATAAGGGTTTGTTCTTGTCAACTGCCGTGGACATGTTGTTTTTATCATTCATTCATGGGATGCAGTTGTCACTGGCTGGGTCAGTATTCATTGTCCATCCGTAATTGCCCAGAGGGCAGTTCACAGTCACCCACATTATTGTGGGTCTGGAGTCACAAATAGACCAAAATGGTAAGAAAGGCAGATTTCCTTCCTAAGTGGTCATGGTCATCATGAGACTCTAAATTCCAGATTTTTTGAGAAAGAAATGAACACTTCTGTGTTGGGATTTGAACCCCAGCCCACACAACATTACCTGGGTCTCTATGTTGACAGCCTGCTAACAGTACAATGAGACCATTACTTCCCCTTTTTTAGTAATCACTTGGATAAGAGCAAATTACACAGGATTTCCACGTTTCAGTCCAACTGCTGTCCAACAACCTTGTTCCTGTCTTTCATTACTGCTTTAGTAGGTGGTTTTGAAGCAGCAATTTTCCCTTTTGGCATCTCCTAGTGCAACATTCAGACTGCTGGAATCCATGTCAATCTTGTTTCTCGTGGCTTATCTAGCGCCTTTGGGTACAGCTGCCACTGGCTTCGGCACTGTTACTTATTGGGCTGTAAGGGAGGGAGGTATGCGAGGTTGTCATGGGGAACCAGTTTTATGGTCTTGGTGGGCTAAGTCATTTGATTCTTTCCTGTTCAATGCGTAGAACATTGCTGTGGTCCAGTAGGATGTGTCCCTGCTTCAAAAAACCTTGGATTCAAGCCTTCAATTTATTCAAGGCATCATCAGACATTGTTATCATTAATGGACCCTAATTCACTAGAAGATCCTAAAGAAAAGGTGGGGAGCTGATTACACCACTTAATCACTCAGGAGATGTTGTGATGCTATACACCTTCATGTGGAAAACACCTTAAAATGCTGTCAATCACTGCAAATTTTATAAGAATACGATGGGTTAGTCTCATAAATTGGTTAGAGGCAAAAAACTGCAGATGCGGGAATCCAAGGCAAACAAACAGAAAGCTGGAAAAACACTGCAAGCTAGGCAGCATTTAGAGGAAAGGAGAAGTCATTGTTTTGGGTATGGCCCTTCCCCAGTCCAGAAGAAGGGTAATATTTGAAACATTGACTTCTTCTTTCCTCGACATGCTGCCTAGCTTGCTGTATTCTTTCAGCCTCCTGTTTGTCTCCCTTAGTCCCATAACTTATTACACAGTCTGAAGCAGCAGTAGTAGATGTCAGACTTACGACAATCATAGCCTCCCAGTAAATCAAAATACTCCCTTCAAATAAGCACCAAAATATAGGGATAATTGCACAGAGATATTTGAAATTGTGCAATATTTCAACAGAGTGAACACAGAGAGAATGTTTCCTGTTGCTACAAACAGCACAATTGGAACCATCAAAATAACGAGAGGTCATTACATTACTGGGTTAAAAATGGATCTGGGCCAAAAGGAAGTCTGAGAGGCGATTTTGTGATGTCAAAATCAAAAGGGAGTCAGGATAGTTTAGATAGAGAGAGACTGTTCCCACGCACAAAGTGATCCAGAAACAGGAGGAACAATGTGACGATCTTTATAAAATAGTTTTATCAATTCAGGATTTGTATTCAAAAGTTAAGGGAAATAGATTTTGTATTTAGGTTCTGTGAAAATGACCTTTTTTTTGAGAAAGTGTCAAAGAATGATTCAGAATAGCGAAGTAAAGACAATCTTTTGAGAAAGTATGTCCATTAAGCTAAGTGAAATGGGGAGTTAATTGCTGAATATCTCCAAAGTTGAGTTTTACGATTGATGTGAACAGATGGTTCAGTACCACTAGTAGTTGAGTTCAGAAGAATAGAAGTCAAAACAGGGTTTAGGCCCGAAACGTCAAGTTTTCCTGCTCCTATGATGCTGCTTGACCTGCTGTGTTCATCCAGCCCCATGCTTGTTATCACAGCAGAAGTACAGTTTCTTTTTCAATTTTATAAAAGTCTCTAGGTTGAGAATTGGAAAGAAATCTCCAGACCATCAGAACTGAAAAAAAATCTGAATATGTTTCAGTAGTCCAAAAGAGGAGAGCAAGAAAGAGTCACTGAATTGGTTTATTTTAATGTGTTTCCTGGATGGGCAGAGAGAAACCTATCTGGTGACCGTGTAGAAAGTGAGTTGAGTGAGACACCCTTAAGTGAAGCCTACTGAAACCAATATACATCAACTGCATTACACTCACATATACACCTGGTCACCTCCTCAAAAAATTCAATCTAATCCAATTTCTTTCCAAACCCATGCTGATTATCTTTGGTTAATCCTACGTCTCCAAGTAGAGTTTCATTTTGTCCCTCGGAATTGTTTCCAATGGTTTCCCTGTCACTGATGTTAGCCTCACTGGCCTGTAGTTTCCTGGTTTATCACTACCA
The DNA here is from genome assembly GCA_024137785.1 of Ginglymostoma cirratum. Lineage (NCBI taxonomy): Eukaryota > Metazoa > Chordata > Chondrichthyes > Orectolobiformes > Ginglymostomatidae > Ginglymostoma > Ginglymostoma cirratum. Next base: position 56,201 of record JAHRHZ010000266.1, on the reverse strand, counting down.
CCTGTTTTGAATAATTTTACCACATTAGCTGTCCTTTAGTCTCTGGCACTCTTCCTGTGGCCAGAGGGGATTTGAGAATTAATATTAGAGCCACTGCATTCTTTTCCCTTGCCCCACATACAACCTGGGATATATCTCATCTGAGCCTGGGGATTTAACCACTTTCAAGCCTGATAAAATGATCACTTCTTCCAGCTTATATTTGCTGCCTTGTTCACATTTATCACAGTTCCCATCACTGATTTCTTTACCTACAATGGACTTCTTTCTGTAGTAAATACAGATATGAAATGCCCATTTGAAACCATTTGTGACCATAATTCTATTAGTTTTAAAATAGTTGTGGAAAAAGATAGGCCTTGTGTAGAAGTTAAGGTTCCTGATTGGAGTAAGGCAAATTTTGATGGTACAATGCAGCAGCTTTGAAAAGTTGATTGGAGTAGACTGCACACAGGTAATGGGACAACTGGCAAGTGAGAAGCTTTCAAAGGTAAGATAACGAGAATTCAGAAGTACTTACCCTCCTTCTTGGAGGGTAAGGCTGATATGAGTAAGGAACAATGGATGAAGAAAGATTTTGAGGCTATGGTCAAGAATAAGAAGGAGTCTCATACTAGGTACAGACAACTGGGATCAAGCGAATCTCTTGAAGAGTACAAGAGGTATAGGGGCATTATTCAGAGGGAAATCAAGAGGGCAAGATCTGGATGTGAGAAAGCCTTGGCAGGTAACGTTAAGGATAATCAAAAGAGATTCTGCAAGTTTATTAAGCGCTAAAGAGTAACTAGGGAGGGAATAGATCAACAAAGTTGTCCATATGTGGGACCACAGGAAATGGGAGAGATACTAAATGAATAGTTTGCATCATTTTTCACTGTGGAGAAAGAAATGAAGGCATGGAGCTCAGGGAAATAAATGTTGATGTCTTGAAAACAGTCCACATCACAGAAGAGGAAGTGCTGGAGGTCTTAAAAAAACATCAAGGTGGATAAATCTCATGGACCTGAGCAAGTGAATCCCAGGACAGTGTGGAAGGTTAAGGAAGAAATTGTGTGGTCCCTAGCAGAGATATTTGTATCATCGACAGCAACAGGGGAGGCGCTGAAGGACTGGAGGGTTGTTGATGTTGTACTTTTATTTAAGAAAGGCTGTAAGGAGGAGCCTGGGAACCATAAACCTTTTGAGTCTGACATTAGTGGCAGGGAAGGTATTAGAGCGGACTGTGAGAGATAGGATTTACATGAGTTTGGAGAGGCAAGGACAGATTAGGAATTGCCAGCATTCCTTTGTGCATGGGAAATTGTGTCACACAGACTTGATTGAGTTTTTTGAAGACGTAATCAAAAACAAAACAATGAGGGCGGAGCAGTAAACGTTGTTTACATGGACTTCAGTAAAGCCTTTGTCAATGTTCCACATGGTAGACTATTTAGCAAACTTAGATCACGAGATTCAAGGAGAGCTTGCCAATTGGACACAAAATTAGCTTGGCAGTAGGAGACAGAAGGTGGTGGTGGAATTTTTTGTTTGTGCATTCTAACCATCGGGCCTCATTGAGGAACATTCTGGGATATCATCCCTCTTATTATGGCAATGGACCCTATGATCAATGGTGCAACACCACCTCCTCTTTTACTTTCACTTCCATTCACATATATTTCATCTTAAGGTTCTATACCTTGGAACATTGTGCTGCTGATCCTTCCCCACCCTCTACACATTTCAATGATAACAACAATATCACATCATCACGCATTAAGCAACACCCTCAGCTCATCTGCCTTACTCACAAGTAAATGCCATCCAGCCATGCTATGCTGACAGTATTCACATTGCCCTCTGGACTGACTTGGTTTGTCGTCTCAGGGTCAGTTAGCTCAGGTAGAACATAGAACATTACAGCGCAGTACAGGCCCTTCAGCCCTCGATGTTGCGCCGACCTGTGAAACCAATCTGAAGCCCATCTAACCTACACTATTCCATTATCATCCATATGTTTATCCAATGACCATTTAAATGCCTTTAAAGCTGGCGAGTCTACAACTGCTGCAGGCAAGGCATTCCATGCCTTTACTACTGTCTGAGTAAAGAATCTATCTCTGACATCTGTCCTATATCTATCACCCCTCAATTTAAAGCTATGTCCTCTCATGCTAGCCGTCACCATCCAAGGAAAAAGGCTCTCACAGTCCACCCTATCCAATCCTCTGATCATCTTGTATGTCTCTATGAAGTCACCTCTTAACCTTCTTCTCTCTAACGAAAACAGCCTCAAGTCCCTCAGCCTTTCCTCATGAGACCTTCCCTCCATACCAGGCAACATCCTGGTAAATCTCCTCTTCACCCTTTCCAATGCTTCCACATCCTTCCTATAATGCGACGACCAGAACTGTACGCAATACTCCAAGTCTGGCCGCACCAGAGTTTTGTACAGCTGCAACATGACCTCATGGCTCAGAAATTCAATCCCTCTACCAATAAAACCTAACACACCGTATGCCTTCTTAACAACCTTATCAACCTGGGTCGACTTTCAGGGATCTATGCACATGGACACTGAGATCTCTCCATTCGTCCACACTACCAAGAATCTTTCCATTAGCCCTGAACTCTGTATTCCTGTTACTCCTTCCACAGTGAATCACCTCACGCTTTTCCCCATGAAACTCCATTTGCCAGCTCTCAGCCCAGCTCTGCAGCTTATCTATGTCCCTCTGTAAACTGCACCATCCTTCCACACTGTCCACAACTCCACCGACTTTAGTGTCATCCACAAATTTACTAACCCATTCTTCTACGCCCTCATCCAGGTCATTTATAAAAATGACAAACAGCAGTGGCCTCAGAACAGATCCTTACGGTACACCACTAGTAACTGAACTCCAGGATGAACATTTCCCATCAAACCACCACTCTCTGTCTTCTTACAGCTGGCCAATTTCTGATCCAAACCACTAAATCACCCTCAATCCCATGCCTCTGAATTTTCTGCAATAGCCTACCGTGGGGAACCTTATCAAATGCTTTACTGAAATCCATATACAAAGAACTCAATAAGGTTTGTGAGGCACAACCTACCCTTCACAAAACCGTGTTGACTATCCCTAATCAAATTATTCCTTTCTGGATGATTATAAATCCTATCTCTTATAATTCTTTCCAACACTTTACCCACAACCGAAGTAAGGCTCACTGGTCTATAATTACCAGGGTTGTCTCTACTCCCCTTCTTGAACAAGGGGACAACATTTGCTATCCTCCAGTCTTCTGGCACTATTCCTGTAGACAATGACGACACAAAGATCAAAGCCAAAGACTTTGCAATCTCCTCCCTAGCTTCCCAGAGAATCCTAGGATAGATCCCATCCGGCCCAGGACACTTATCTATTCTCACACTTTCCAGAATTGCTAACACCTCCTCCTTATGAACCTCAATCCTGTCTAGTCTAATAGCCTGTATCTCAGTATTCTCCTCGACAACATTGTCTTTTTCATGTATGAATACTGATGAAAAATACTCTCCTATTTCTTCGGACTCCATGCACAACTTCCCGCTACTGTCCTTGACTGGCCCTAATCTTACTCTGGTCATTCTTTTATTCCTGACAGAAAGCTTTAGGGTTTTCCTTGATCTTACCTGCCAAAGACTTCGCATGTCCCCTCCTGACTCTTCTTAGCTCTCTCTTTAGGTCCTTCCTGGCTAACTTGTAACTCTCAAGGGCCTTAACTGAGCCTTCACGCCTCATCTTTACATAAGCCTCCTTCTTCCTCTTGACAAGAGATTCAACTTCTTTAGTGAACCACGGTTCCCTCACTCGACCACTTCCTCCCTGCCTGACAGGTACATACTTATCAAGGACACGCAGCAGCTGTTCCTTGAACAAGCTCCACATTTCAATTGTGCCCAGCCCCTGCAGTTTCCTTCCCCATCCTATGCATCCTAAATCTTGCCTAATCATAACTGCCTTTCCCCCAGCTATAACTCTTGCCCTGCGGTGTATACCTATCCCTTTCCATCACTAAAGTAAACATAACCAAATTGTGGTCGCTATCACCAAAGTGCTCACCTACCTCCAATTCTAACACCTGGCCTGGTTCATTACCCAGTACCAAATCCAATGTGGCATCGCCTCTTGTTGGCCTATCTACATACTGTGTCAGGAAACCGTCCTGCACACATTGGACAAAAACTGACCTATCTAAAGTACTCAAACTATAGCGTTTCCAGTCAATATTTGGAAAGTTAATGTCCCCCATAACAATTACCCTGTTCCTTTCGCTCCTGTCCAGAATCATCTTTGCTATCCTTTCCTCTACATCTCTGGAACTATTCGGAGGCCTATAGAAAACTCCCAACAGGGTGACCTCTCCTTTCCTGTTTCTAACCTCAGCCCATACTACCTCAGTAGACAAGTCCTCATCAAATGTCCTTTCTACCACCTTGACTCTCTACTGTCCTTGACTAACAATGCCACACCTCCCCCTCTTTTACTACCTTCCCTGATTTTACTGAAACATCTAAACCCCGGAACCTGCAACAACCATTCCTGTCCCTGCTCTATCCATGTCTCCGAAATGGCCACAACATCAACGTCCCAGGTACCAACCCATGCTGCAAGTTCACCCACCTTATTCCGGATGCTCCTGGCGTTGAAGTAGACACACTTCAAATAGCCCAAATATATTACCTCACTTTCTCAACCGTCCCGTGTCTTCTCCTGCTCGATGCGCACTCCGCCTATTCATGAGGTAAGTTCTTAAAGGAGAAGCTTACCGTCCCAGGCTGCCCTCACGCCTCCTTCCGGACTCCTGCCACTGAAACGACTGGATAGTCAGATAGTTGGACAGTTGGTTTGCGATGTCGAGTGATTCAACAATATAGGTTTAATTCCCTTACTGTCTGAGGCTACCATGTAGGTGCCACTTTCTCAACCTTGCCCCTTGCCTGTGGTGACCCTCAGGCTAAATCACCACCAGTTGTCTCTCTCTAATGAGACAACTGTTCTCTGGGTCTATGACAAATTTAATTTTTTTTGGCGTCAGTTGTCCTTGTTTATTTCTCCATGTTTTCCCCCTGCTGAAACTCCATTGCGTATCCCATCCCCTTGTTACGACTGATAAATAATCCAGTTTGCTGAAGGCTGGCTTGGTAATTGAGTCGAAATTGATGGGAAATAGAAAAGATTCTGATGGAAGGACCCTGAGTTTTGCTTTTCAGACAACGCTGGGTCTCCTGGAACAATGGAGAGTTCAGAAAACTTTCAGACATCAAATACTCTTTTCAATTAACAGCACCAGACACCCATAGTCGAATGTCAGGATGCTCACAAATCACCTGAAGCCCTGTGTCGTATTCCAGTCTGTAGCTCAATCCACACTGTCTCAGGCCAATTCAGAAACCATGATAGAATGACATTTTATCTTTTCTCACTATGTGAGAGATTCAGGGTTTTACTTCACTTCGGCGTGACTGTGCTGTGTTCATATCTTCCCTCTCTCTCTTTCTCTTTCTGCTTCCTCACAGAGTTTTCTGAAAATGGTTGGTCAATGACAGTTGCGGATAATGTGTTGGATGAGAAAGGAAGAACTGTTGTTTTACCCTGCAGCTTCACCCACCCAGCCAGTCGCGCACTCACCGGCTCCATGATATGGGAAAAAACAGAACAAAGGTGTTGCCTTTAAGTGTACATATTCTGGTCCAGTCCATTCCCAGGGTGAGCTGTGTGAGAATGTGATACAGCGGGATGGTGGGAATCGATTCAGATTCGTGGGGAATATCAGCAAAAGAGATGTCTCAATAATGATGGATGGACTGAGCCAAGAGGATGCTGGTCACTATCACTCGACCACGTCCTGAAGCACCTCTATCCGCCTTCCCCTCTCTCCCTATTCATTTCAGAACCCTCTTCCCCTCCCCCATTTCTGATGAAGGGTCTAGGCCCGAAACGTCAAGTTTTCCTGCTCCTATGATGCTGCTTGGCCTGCTGTGTTCATCCAGCCCCACACCTTGTTATCTCTGGTCACTATCACTGTTGTGTGGAGCTCAGTACTGGCAGTTTTCAAGCACGGTTTCTAACGTATTTGGAAGTGCAAGGTGAGGAACAATGTCCGGATGGTGTCACTGCCGTGATAACTCTATGGGCCTGGTCTGGGAACTCTTGGGTTGGCTACTTGTCCTGTGCTCTTTCGGGTGGTCTGACGCAGGAGGCGGTGAGAAGGGAGGCCGGAGTGGGGTGTGGTGAAGGGTGAAGAGTTGGGTGGGGGGGGGTGGCCATCCTTACCAGGCCTGACGGACATGTGTCTCCTGACCCACAGTCATGTGATTCATTCTTAACTCCTCCTGAACAGCTCACTCAGTTGTGGACAAGGAGTGAGCCCAGGAGTGGAAATGAGGCTGTCACTACAAGAGCAGGTCACAGGCTTGGAATACTCTCCCCTTGGCAGTAGATGCATACCATCCTGACTTGGAACTATGTTTATAATTTAGATGTTTACACATTCGGTCAGCCTTTATTGGCAATTCCAAATAGCCCTGGAGAAGGGAATGGTGAATTCCCCTCTTGAACTGCTGCATTACCTCAGGTGCAGGGACACTCATGGTGCAGCTGCAAAGGAGTTCCTGATCTCTGTCCCACTGACACTGAAGGAATGGTGAAATTTTTCCAAATCAGGATGGTGAGTGTCTTTAAGGGGAGCCTGTGGGTGGTGATGTTCTCCTGCAGCCCATGTTCATCAGCGAACATCCATGCCCACTTCTGACCTTATGATGGAGGGAAGGTCATTGATGAAGCAGCTGAAGATGGTTGGGCCTGGGACAGTCCCCTGAGAGACCCGTGCAGAGATGTCCTGGTGGCGAGTTTCCTTCCTATCTGTCCTATGTATTGCTTCTCCCAGTTGCTGAATGGGTATTTTGTACATCACATTTGTCCTGCTCATTATATATGCAATATACAAGCTACCCAATCAGGTGGGAGAAACAATACACAGGACAGATGGGCAGGAAACTCACCGCCAGGATACATGAACACCAACTCGCAGCAAAATGGCACGAGCAACCCTCCCTCATTTCTATTCACTCCAGCAAAGAAGGACATCAGTTTAACTAGAACAATGTAACAGTACTAGGACAAACAAAACAAAGACAAGCACGAGAATTCCTATAAGCCTCGCTTTCAATCTATGGTGCCGTAAACGAACATGTTGAAATAGACCCCATCAACATACCACTATGGAGCAAACCGGAAACAGAACTACCCAACATGACAGACCGGACCATATCAATTCAGAACGGAACTGAACAACCGCTCTTCAATGGAGGCTAGACAGCACTGAAGGTGTCACCTAGAAGGGGGACGAAACATTTGCAAGAAAACCAGTCAGCTCAGTGAGCCAACCAACATCTCCGCTAGTGTTCAACTTCAGATGAAATAACTAAATTGATATTCCAGCAGCTGCCACTGTGGTAAGTGAAACTCTATGCCCAATGTATTGGATGGCACATGAATTGGTATTACCGTTAGTTCACTGCCTCTCACTATAATTGCTAACCCTGTTCCCACCAAATAACAGACTCAGGATTGAGTCTCAAAGTTTTTGTTCCAAACACTGATGTCTGTTTCTGTGCTGTGTTCATATCCTCTCTTTCTTGCTTTCCCCTTGCAGCATTTTCTGAAAATGGATGGTCAATGACGGTTGCGGATGGTGTGAGGGGTGAGGAAGGGGGTTCCGCTGTCTTACCCTGCAACTTCACCCACCCAGACAGTAATCTCACACTTACCGGCTCCGTGATGGATTAAATATTCCACAGGTGTTATCTCTAACTGTACATATCCTGGTCCAGACCATTCCCAGGGTGAGCTGTGTGAGAATGTGAGACAGCGGGATGGCAGGAATCGATTCAATTTCGTGGGGAACCTCAGCAACCAAGATGTCTCAATAATGATGGACGAACTAAGCCAGGAGGATGCTGGTTCCTACCTGTGCTGTGTAGAGCTCAATATTGGCAGATTTGAAACACGGTTTCCAACAATGCTGAAAGTGCAAGGTGAAGAACAATGTCTGGATGGTGTAACTACCTTGATAGCTCAATGGGAACAGCTGGTCCTGGAGCTCCTAGGTTGGCTCCTTCTCTTGGGCTCTTTCATTTGGTCGCAGACAGGAAACAGTGAGAGGGAGCGAGAGATGCACACATACATCACCGTCTGCGTGAAAAAGGTCCCTTTTAAATCTTCTTCTCTCAACTTTACTCTATGCCCATTAGTTTTGACTCCCCTACCCTGGGAAAAGACCTTGACTATTTATCCTATGCATGCCTGTCATTATTTTATAAACTTCAATAAGGTCACCCCTCGGCCTCCATGCTCCAGGGAAAAAAGCCCCAGCCTATTCAGCCTCTCCTCATGCTCAAACCCTTCTTGTCTGGTAGCATCCTTGTCTGTTTTTTCTGAACCCTTTCAAGCTTCACAACATCTTTCTGATAGCAGGAAACCAGAAGTGAATGCAATATTCTGAAAGTGGCCTAACCAGTCAAAACACGACCTCCCAACTCCGATAGTCACTGCACTGACCAAGAAAGGCAGGCATACCAAATGCTTCCTTCATTACCCTGTCTACCTCTGACTCTACTTTCAAAGAGCTATGAATCTGCACTTCAAGGTCTCCATGTTCAGCAACATTCCCCAGGTCCTTACTATTAAGTATATAAGTCCTGCACTGATTTGCCTTCCCAAAATGCAGCATCTCACATTTATCTAGATTCAACTCCAGCTGCCGCTCCTCCGCCCATCAGCCCATCCGAACAAGGTCCCATTGTACTCTTTGAGAATCTCTATCACTGTCCATTACACCACCAATATTGGTTTCATCTGCAAACTTACTCACCATACCTCCTATATTCACATCCAAATCATTTATTTCAATGACAAAAAGCAACGGATCCCGCTCCCATGCTTGCAGCATACTGCTGGTCACAGGCCTTCAGTCTGAAGAGCAACCCTCCACCATCACCCTTTGTCTCCTACCATCGAGCCAGTTATGTATCCACCTGGCTCCTTTGTATTATATATGATCTAACCTTACTAACCACTCCACCACATTGAACCCTTTCGAATACCTTACTGAAGTCCATCTACACAGCGCCCACTGCTCTGCCGTCATCAATCCTTTTCATCACGTCTTCAAAAAACTCAGTGAAGTTATTCAGGCATGATTTTACACGCACAAAGCCATGTTGAATATCTCTAATCAGTCCTTGCCATTCCAAACACATGTAAATCCTCCTCCAAATACTCCAACAACTTGTCCACCAGTTATGTCAGACTCACCCGTCTTTATTTCCCCGGCTTTTCCTTGCAACCTTTTTTAAAAACTGGCAATTTGTTAGTCGACCCTGCAGTGTGCCAGCACCTCACCTATGGCTATGGTACAGATAATGATACAAATATCTCAGCAAGAGGCCCAGCGATCACTTTCCGAGTTTCCCATGAAGTTCTCGGGTACCTCTGATCTGGTCCTGGGGTTTCATCTATCTTTATGCGTTTTATGACTCCCAGCACCTCCTCCTGTATAATCTGGATACATTTCGAGGTATCGCTATTTATTTCCCCAAGTTTTCTAGCTTTCATATCCTCCTCTACAGTAAACATTTTTGCAAAATACATGTTTAGTATCTCCCCCATCTCCTGCGGTTCCACATATAAGCGGCCTTGCTGATCTTTAAGGGGCCCTATTCTCTCCGTAGATACTCTTTTCTTCTTAACTTATTTGTAGAAACCCTTTGGATTCTCCTTAACCCTATTTGCCAAACCTATCTCATGGCCCCTTTTTACCTTCCTGAGTTCCCTTTTAGTTATATTCCTCCACCAGAGTTCAGGATGTCTCAGAGCGGCTGCAGAACGTTCTCAAGGAGGAGGGTGAGCAGCCAGAATTCATTGTGTACATTGGCACAATCGAAATAGTTAGAAATAGGGATGAGGTCCTGCAGAGCACTTGTAGAGAGCTAGGAAAAAGGTTAAAAACTAGGGCCTTAACGGTGGTAATCTCCAGATTACTTATCATGTCATATGCTACTGAGGGTAAGAACAGGACAATATGGCTAAAGAATTGGTTGGGGGAAGGGATTCACTTTCCAGGATCATTGGGATCTTTCCTGGGGCAGAGGTGCCCTGTTCAAGAGGGATCGTTTGCACTTGAGCTGGTGGGGACCAATATCCTGGCAGGCAGATTTGCTTGTGTTACAAGGTGGGGTTTAAGTTAGATTGGCAGGGGTGTGGAATCCTCAACAACAGGAAGGCAAATGCGAGACTGGAAGGAGATATAGTACATCAAAAATGGCAAGGTGAAGAGACAGATCAGCCTGGAACATGACAGGGAACGAGGAATTCCTGTTGGATTAAATTACATCTATTTCAATGTACGAGGGCTGAGAGGTAAGGTCGATGAACTCAGGGTGTGGATAGGTACATGGGACTGGCATATTTTAGCCATTGTAGAGGGAGGGACAGGGCTCACAGCTTAATGTGCCTGGGTACATGTGCTTTAAGTGGGACAGAGGTGTAGGAAAGAGGGGAGGGGGAGTTTTTTTTATTAGGGGGTAGTCTGAGATGCAGTACTCTGAGCTGAGATAACTGAGGTATCATCCAGTGAGGTTTTGTAGGTGGAGCTAAGAAATAAGAAGAGAATGATAAAGTTATTGTGGTTGACCTATAGGTCCCCAGATAGGCAAGGGGAATTAGAGGAACATATATGCAGGGAGACTGGGGAAACTTTCAGGAGCAAAAAGGAGGTCATAGTGGGGGATTTTAATTTTCCTAACATTGACTGGGACTGCCATAGTGCTAAGGGCTTAGACAGGGTGGAGTTTGTTTCAGTGCTTGAGGAAACTTTCCTCAACACAGGATACAGAGGGTCCTGCTCGGCAAGGGACACAACTCGACTTACTCTTGGGAAACAGGGCTGGACAGGTGACTGAGGTGACAGTGGGGGAGCACTTTACAACCAGTGACCATCGTTCTATTAATTTTAAAAAACTTATGTACAGGGACAAAAGTGATCCACAGGCTGAACTTCTAAACTGGGACAAGGCAAATTTTGATGAAATTAGACAGGAGCTTGCAGGAGTTGATTGGAGTAGCTTGTTTGCAAGCAAAGGGAACTCCGACAAGTGGGAGGCCTTTAAAAGTGTGATAGCTAGAGTTCAAGGTTTATAAGTTCCTGTCAGGTTGAAGGGCAAGGTTGGCAGGAGTAGGGAACCCTGGATGGCAAGAGATATTGAGGCTTTGACCAGAAAAAAGGAGACGTGGCTCATGCACAAGCAGCTGGTATCAAAGGTTGCCTGGAGGTATATAGGGGACACAGGATTTTACTGAAGATGTAAATCAGGAGAGTGAAAAGGGCGCATGAGAGGGCCTTGGCTGAGAAGATTAGGTGAATCAAAAGAGGTTCTTTAAGTATATTAAAGGAATAAGAATAACTAGAAAGAGAATAGGACCCCTCGATGCCCAAAGTGGACATATATATGTGAAACTGCAAGAGATGGGGAGGTCCTCAATGAATGTTTCTCCTTTGTGTTTGCCGTGGAGAAAGACATGAAGACTTGGGAACTTGGGGAAGTTAGTGCCAATGTCTCAGGGACAGTCAATATCACAGTAGAGGAGGTGCTGGACGTATTAGAATGTATGAAGGTGGATAAATCTCCTGTTTCTGACCAGATGTTTCGAAGACCTCTGCGAGAGGCCAGAGAAGAAATTGTGGGGGCCCTGGCTGACATATTTGTGTCATTGTTAGCTGCAGGTGAGGTCCTGGAAGAGTAGAGATTAGCAAATGTTGTGCCCTTATTCAAGAACAGCTACAAAGAAAAACCTAACAACTATAGGCAAGTAAACCTAACATCTGTGATAGGTAAGTTACTTGAGAAGATTTGGAGGGCGAAGATAGACATACATTTGGAAAGACAGAGTTTGATTAGGCATAGTCAACATGGCTTTGTGCATGGGAGATTATGCCAAACAAATTAGTTTGAGTTCTTTGATGAAGTGACCAGGAAGGTTGATGAGGACAGGGTGGTAGAAGTAGTCTATATAGATTTTCATAAGGTCTTTAATAAGGTTCAACATGGTAGGCTGCTCTGGAACATTAGATCACACTCACACTGAATCCAAAGACAGCTGGCAAAACGGATACACAATTGGATTTTTGGTCAGAAGCAGAGAGTAATAGTGGAAGAATGCTTGTTGGACTGAAGGCATGTTACAAATGGTATGCTTTAGGGTTTGGCGCTGGGCCCATTGATGTTTGTTATCCATATCAATGATTTGGATGAGAATGTACAAAGCATGATTTGTAAGTTTGCAGATGCCGCTAAAATAGGTGGTATCGTGTACAATGAGGATGGTTATCAGAAATTGCAGCAGGATCATGATTAGCTGGAGAAGTGGGTTGAGAAATGGCAAATAGAGTTTAATATGGGTAAATGTGAGGTGTTGCATTTTGGAAAGTCAAATCAGGGCAGGATTTTCATGGTGAATGGTAGCGCCTTAAGCAGTGTAGTGGAAGAGAGGGACTTTGGAGTTCAGGTGCATGGTTTTCTGAAAATTGAGTCACAGGTAGACAAGTCACTGAAGAAGGCTTTTGGCACAGTGGTTTTCATCAGTCAGGGCATTAAGCACAGAAGTTGGGAAGTTAGCTTGTAGTTGTACAGGAGGTTGGTGAGGACGAACTTCTAGAATTGTGTTCACTTTTGGTCATCTTGCTGTATGAAGTGTGTTATTAAACTGGAAAAAGTGCAGAAGAAATTCACAAGGATGTTGACAGGGCTCAAGGGACTGAGTTATAGGGAGATCTTAGACAAGCCAGGACTTTTTTCCTTTGAGCATAGGAGACTGAGGGGGGATTCTTATAGAAGTGTATAAGATCATGAGAGGAATGGATAGGGTGAATGCGCTCAGTCTTTTTCCCAGGGTTGGGGAATCAAGGACTAGAGGGCATCAGTTTAAAGTAAGAGGGGAAAGAATAAATGGGAACCTGAGGGGCAACATTTTTACTTGCAGAGTGGTATGCATATGAAATGAGCTATCAGCAGAAGTGGTTGAAGTGGATACATTAACAGCATTTAAAAGACATTTGGATGAATGCATGGATGGGAAAAGTTGAGAAGGATATGGATCAAGTGCAGGGAAATGGGGATAGCATAGATGGACATTTTGGACCAGTTTGGACTGAAGGGCCTGTCTGTTTGCTGTAGGAATCTATGACTTTATGCTCCATTTTTTGCAGCGGCAGCAGCGGGAGCAAGGACCAGGGGCCTGACGGGAAGGAAGTTCTTCATTTCGGCAGCAGAGCTGAATGGGAGCGGTTGAATTGCGCTCTGGGAAGGTGAGTGAACTGATATATTTGGGCAGTGCTCAATGTGGGAGTTTAGGGACACGGCTGATGTCCCTGGCTCCTACACGTGCAGGAAGTGTATCCAGCTGCAGCTCTTGTTAGACCGCATGACGGCTCTGGAGCTGCGGATGGACTCACTCTGGAGCATCCGCGATGCTGAGGAAGTCGTGGATAGCATGTTCAGCAAATTGGTCACACCGCAGATTAGGATTGCTGAGGGAGAAAGGGAATGGTGACCAAAAGGCAGAAAAAAAGCAGAAAGGCAATGCAGGTGTCTCCTGCAGTCATCTCCCTCCAAAACTTGTGTACCGTTTTGAATACTGCTGGGGAATATGGCTCACCAGGGGAAGGCAGCAGTAGCCAGGTTCATGGCACCGTGGCTGGCTCTGCTGTACAGAAGGGCGGGAAAAAGAGTGGAAGGCTATAGTCATAGGGGATTTGATTGTAAGGGGAGTAGATAGGCGGTTCTGTTGTCGTAAACAAGCCTTCCGAATGGTATGTTGCCTCCCAGTTGCATGGGTCAGATTGACTGTAGGACATTCTGAAGGTGGAGGGTGAACAGCCAGCTGTCGTGGTGCATATAGGCACCAATGATATACATAAAAAACGGGATGAGGTCCTACAAGCAGAATTTAGGGAGTTAGGAGCCAAGTTAAAAAGTAGGACCTCGGAGGTAGTAATCTCAGGATTTCTGCCAGTAACACGTGCTAGTCAGAGTAGAAATGAAAGAATAGGCAGGATAAATGAGTGGCTTGAGAGATGATGCAGAAGGGATGGTTTGAGATTTTTGGGACATTGGGACCGGTTCTGGGGGAGGTGGGACTATTACGAATCGATCGGTCTACACCTGGGCAGGACTGGAACCAATGTCCTAGGGGGTGCTTTTTCTAACACTGTTGGGGAGGGTTTAAACTAATGTGGCAGGGGGATGGGAACCAAATGAAGCGGTTAGTGGACAGTAAGGAGGCTGTAACTAAAGCCTGTAAGGAACTAAGTAATGAAGTCAGTGTGACTAAGGGGAAGAGTAGGCAGAGGGCAGATGATGAACGCAAAGGGTCAGGTGGTCTTAGTTGCATTTGTTTTAATGCGAGAAGTGTAGTAGGTAAGGAAGATGAACTTAGGGCTTGGATTAGTACCTGGGAGTATGATGTTATTGTTATTACTGAGACTTGGTTGAGGGAAGGGCAAGATTGGCAACTAAATATCCCAGAATATAGATGCAGTATGTAAATAGTCCGACTCGGGAAGGGGCCATACTGGACCTGGTGTTGGGGAATGAGCCTGTCCAGGTGATTGAAGTTTCAGTAGGGGATTACTTTGGGAATAGTGATCACAATTCTGTAAGTTTTAGAATACTGATGGACAAAGACGAGGGTGGTCCTAAAGGAAGAGTGCTAAACTGGGGGAAGACCAACTATAGAAATATTCAGCAGGAGCTGGGAAATGTGGATTGGGAGCAGCTGTTTGAGGGTAAATCCACAATTGATATGTGGGAGGCTTTTAAAGAGAGGTTGATTAGAGTGCAGGACAGGCATGTCCCTGTGAAAATGAAGGATAGAAAGGGCAAGATTAGGGAACCATGGATGACAGGTGAAATTGTGAGACTAGCAAAGAGGAAAAAGGAAGCATACATAAGGTCTAGGCGACTGAAAACAGATGAAGCTTTGGAAGAATATCGGGAAAGTAGGACCAATCTGAAATGAGGAATTAAGAGGGCTAAAAGGGGTCATGAAATATCTTTAGCAAACAGGGTTAAGAAAAATCCCAAAGCCTTTTATTTGTACATAAGGAGCAAGAGGGTAACTAGAGAAAGGGTTGTCCCACTCAAGGACAAAGGAGGGAAGTTATGTGTGGAGTCGGAGAAAATGAGTGAGATTCTTAATTAGTACTTTGCGTCAGTATTCACTGAAGAGTGGGATGTTGAGGTTAAGGATAGATGTTTAATTACTCCAGGTCAAGTTGGCATAAGGAGGGGGGAAGTGTTGGGTATTCTAAAAGGCATTAGAATGGACAAGTCCCCAGGTCCGGATGGGATCTATCTCAGGTTACCTAGGGAAGCGAGAGACGAAATAGCTGGGGCCTTAACAGATATCTTTGCAGCATCCTTGAGCACGGGTGAGGTCGCAGAGGACTGGAGAATTGCTAATGTTGTCCCCTTGTTTAAGAAGGGTAGCAAGGATAATCCAGGTAATAATAGACCGGAGAGCCTGACGTCAGTGGTGGGGAAGCTGCTGGAGAAGATACTGAGGGATAGGATCTATTTCCATTTGGAAGAAAATGGGCTTATTAGTGATAGGCAGCATGGTTTTGTGCGGGGAAGGTCATATCTTACCAACTTGATAGAATTCTTTGAGGAAGTGACAAAGTTGATAGATGAGGGAAGGGCTGTGGATGTCATATATGTGCGGGAGTCTGGGATAAAGCGTGAGGGCAGCCTGGGAAGGTAATCTTCCGCCCAATAAACTTGGGAGTTAACTAATACCTGAGACACTACATGCGTAGTGTCTCCCACCCTTCGACCTCTCCTAACCTAATAATAATGACTAAATGTGGTGAGCATGTAAGCTATTTACATTTCTTTCCTCATACCTTTGTTATCTTTCGGGGTGGTCACCAGATGCCAAATCCTCTGGGAGCGGGTCGGAAGGCAAAGCCGGAGCCTGTTTGAGTATATAACGGAGTAAACATACTGGTGCACAGAACACTGTGAAACTAAAATAAAACTAATTAATTTAAAATAATTAACTAAGTAGAGATGGCAGGCCAGATGATGTGTTGTAGCTGTATGATGTGGGAGCTAGCTAATCCCATTGAAAATGGCAGTGACCACATCTGCAACAATTGTTGGCTGTTTGAGGAGCTCCGGCTCAAAATTAATGAGCTAGAATCCGAACTCCAAACACTGCGGCACATCCGGGAGGGGGAGAAATACCTGGATGCTGTGTTCCAGGATGCAGTCACACCTGGTAGATTAACTAATGTTAATTTGATCGGCGGGCAGGGACAGCGGTGTGTGACTGCGAGTGAGGCAGGTGGGGGACCCTGCAGACAGGAACACAGGAGCCGCAGCCCTTGACATTGTCCCACAGGTATGAGGCACTTGCTCCCTGTGTGGATGAGGAACAGGGCTGCAGGAAGGATGAGTCAACTGACCATGGCACCATGGTCCAGGAGGCCATTCAAGAGGGGGGAGCAAAAAGACAGATCGTCGTTGTAGGGGATTCCATTATCAAGGGGATAGACAGTATCCTTTGCGAGCAGGATAGAGAATCCCGCATGGTGTGTTGCCTGGTGCCAGGGTGCAAGACATCTCTGACCGGCTTGAGAGGATACTAGAGAGGGAGGGGGAGGATCCATTTGTTGTGGTATCAAACTGTTCGAAAGGACAGACAGGAAGGTAAGGGACGTGGTGTTGCTCTGATTTTTAAGGATGATATCAGGGCGGTAGTGAGAGATGATATAAGTTCTACTGAACAAAACGTTGAATACATTTGGGTGGAAATTAGGAATAGCAGGGAGAAGAAGTCACTGATGGGTGTGGTCTATAGGCCACCAAATAATGACATCATGGTGGGACGGGCAATAAACATAGAAATAGCTAATGCATGTAAAAATGGTATAGCAATTGTCATGGGGGATTTTAATCTACATATCGATTGTTCAAATGAGGTCGGTCATGGCAGCTTTGAGGAGTGGTTCATAGAATGCATCCACGATAATTTCGTGGAACATTATGCAATGGAACCTACAAGGGAGCAGGCTATCCTAGATCTAGTCCTGTGTAATGAGACAGGAATAATGAATGATCTCACAGTTAGGAATCCTCTTGGAAGGAATGATCACAGTATGGTTGAATTTAAAAGACAGATGGAGCGTGAGAGGATTAAATCCAGTACCTATGTCCTGTGCTTAAACAAAGGAGACTATGAAGGAGTGAGGAAGGAGTTAGTTAAGGTAGAATGGGAGCAAAAACTTTATGATGAGTCAATTGAGGGACAGTGGAGGACTTTCAAAACGATTTGTCACAGTGCTCAGCAGAAGTATATTCCAGTGATAAGGAAGAACTGTAGGAAAAGAGAAAGCCGGCCATGGATGTCTAAGGAAATAAAGGAAAGTATCAGATTGAAAAAAAACTCATACAAAAGAGCAAAGAGAAGTGGGAAACTAGGAGACTGGGAAATCTTTAAAGGTCAACAGAAAGCCACAAAAAATGTTATAAAGAAAACTAAGATAGATTATGAGAGTAAACTAGCTCAGAATATAAAAACAGGCAGCAAAAGTTTCTATAAATGTGTAAATTGTAAAAGAGTGGCGAAGGTAAACATTGGTCCTTTAGAGGATGAGAAGGCCAATTTAATAACTGGGAACGAGGAAATAGCCGAGACATTAAACAATTATTTCGTGTCAGTCTTCACAGTGGAAGACACAAATAACATGCCGAAAACTAATGGCAAGAAGGTTACAGCAGGCGAGGACCTAGAAACTATCATTACCACTAAGGAGGCAGTGCTGGGCAAGCTAATGGGGCTAAAGGTAGACAAGTCTCCTGGCCCTGATGAAATGCATCCCAGGGTACTAAACGAGGTGATGGGGGAAATAGCAAATGCAGTAGTAATTATGTACCAAAATTCACTGGACTCTGGGGTGGTTCCTGCAGATTGGAACACAACCAATGTGACGCCACTGTTTAAAAAAGGAAGTAGACAAAAAACAGGTAAATATAGGCCAGTTAGCTTAAGTTTGACTGTGGGGAAAATACTTGAATCTATCATTAAGGAAGAAATAGCAAGACATCTGGATATAAACTGTCCCATTGGGAACACCCAGCATGGATTCATGAAGGGTAGGTCATGTGTAACTAATTTGGTGGAATTCTTTGAGGACATTACTTGCATGGTGGACTATAGGGAACCTGTGGATGTGGTGTATCTGGATTTCCAGCAGGCATTTGACAAGGCTTCTACATAAGATAAAGATGCACGGTATTACAGGTAATGTATTGGCATGGATAGAGGATTGGTTGACCAGTAGAAAGCAAAGAGTAGGGGTTAATGGGTGTTTTTCTGGTTGGCAGTCAGTGGCTAGTGGTGTGCCTCAGGGATCAGTGTTGGGACTGCAATTGTTTACAATTTACATAGATGATTTGGAGTTGGGGACTAAGTGTGGTGTGTCAAAATTTGCAGATGACACTAAGATGAGTGGTAGAGCAAAGTGTGCAGAAGACGCTGAAAGTCTGCAGAGGGATATAGATAGTCTAAGTGAGTGGGCAAAGGTCTGGCAAATGGAGTGCAATGTTGATAAGTGTGAGGTCATCCATTTTGGTAGGAATAACAGTAAAATGGACTATGTTTTAAATGGTAAAAAATTGCAGCACGCTGCTGTGCAGAGGGACTTGGGTGTCCTTGTGCATGAATCACTGAAGGTGGGATTGCAGGTGCAGCAGGTAATTAAAAAGGCAAATGGAATTTTGTCTTCCATTGCTAGAGGGATGGCGTTTAAAAACAGGGAGGCTGTGCTGTAGCTGTATAGGATCCTGGTGAGGCCACTGCTGGAGTACTGTGTGCAGTTTTGGTCTCCTTACTTGAGAAGAGATATACTAGCACTGGAGGGAGTGCAGAGGAGATTCACTCAGTTGATTCCAGAGTTGAGAGGATTGGATTATGAGGAGAGACTGAGTAGACCAGGATTATATTCATTGGAATTCAGAAGAATGAGGAGAGATCTCATAGAAACATATAAGATTATGAAGGGAATAGACAAGGTGGAGCCAGGGAGGTTGTTTCCACAAACGGGTGAAATTAGGACTAGGGGGCATAGCCTCAAAATAAAGGGAAGCAGATGTAGGACTGAGGTCAGGAGGAACTTCTTCACCCAAAGGTGTGAATCTGTGGAATTCCCTGCCCAGTGAAGCGGTTGAAGCTACCTCACTGAATGTTTTTAAGGCAAGGCTAGATAAATTTTTGAACAGTAAAGGAATTAAGGGTTATGGTGAGTGGGCGGGTAAGTGGAGCCAATTCTCAAAATGATCAGCCATGATCTTATTAAATGGCGGGGCAGGCCCGAGGGGCCAGATGGCCTACTCGTGCTCCTAGTTCTTATGTTCTTATGTTATGTTCTTATGTTCTTATGTTCCTGTGTACATGGACCTCAGTAAGGCGTCTGATAAGGTTCCCCATGGTAGGCTGATGGGGAAAGTGAAGTCGCATGGGGTCCAGGGTGTACTAGCTAGATGGATAGAGAACTGGCTGGGCAACAGGAGACAGAGAGTTGTAGTGAAAGAGAGTTTCTCAAAATGGAGAACTGTGATCAGTGGTGTTCCACAGGGATCCATGTTGGGACCACTGTTATTTGTGATATACATAAATGATTTGGAGGAAGGTACAGATGGTCTGATTAACAAGTTTGCAGATGATACTAAGATTGGTGGAGTAACAGATAGTGAAGGAGACTGTCGGACAATGCAGCAGAATATAGATCGATTGGAGAGTTGGGTGGAGAAATGGCAGATGGCGTTCAATCCAGGCAAATACAAGCTGATGCATTTTGGAAGATCCAATTCAAGAGCAAACTATACGGTAAATGGTAAAGCCCTGGGGAAAATTGATGCACAGAGAGATCTGGGTGTTCAGGTCCATTGTACCCTGAAGGTGGCAATGCAGGTCGATAGAATGGCCAAGAAGGCATACGGCATGCTTTCATTCATCGGACAGGGCATTGAGTTCAAGAGTTGGCAGGTCATGTTACAGTTGTATCGCACTTTGGTTCGACCACATTTGGAATACTGTGTACAGTTCTGGTCGCCACATTATCAAAACGATGTGGATGCTTTGGAGAGTGTGCAGAAAAGGTTCACCAGGATGTTGCCTGGTATGGAGGGTGCTAGCTATCAAGAGAAGTTGAGTAGATTAGGATTATTTACATTAGAAAGTCGGAGGTTGAGGGGGGACCTGATTGAGGTCTACAAAATCATGAGAGGTATAGACAGGATGGATAGCAAGAAGCTTTTGCCCAGAGTTGGGGACTCAATTACTAGGGGTCACGATTTCAAGGTGAGAGGGGAAAAGTTTAAGGGAGATATGCATGGAAAGTTCTTTACACAGAGGGTGGGGGTTCCTGGAACACTTTGCCAGTGGAGGTGGTAGAGGCGGGCATGATAGCTTCATTTAAGATGTATCTAGACAGATACATGAATGGGCAGGGAGCGGAGGGATACAGATCCTTGGAAAATAGGTGACAGGTTTAGATAGAGGATCTGGATCGACGCAGGCTTGGAGGGCTGAAGGGCCTGTTCCTGTGCTGTAATTTTCTTTGTTCTGTGTTCTTTGGGTCAATGACTGTATTGCCTTTATAATCCTCTTGGGACTCACTCGATCCCTGCAGTCTATAAGCAACATATACCTCTTTTTTTTTTGATCAGAACCTTAACTTCTCCAGTCATCCAGCATTCTCAACAAACACCAGCCTTGCACTTCACCCTAACGGGAATATATTATCTCTGGACTCTTGTTATCTCTTCTTGAAGGCTTCCCACTTTCCAGCTGTCCCTTTACCTGTGAATATCTGCCCCCATTAACATTTTGAAATTCTTGCCGTATACCACCAAAATCGGTCTTTCTCCAATTTAGAACTTTAACTTTGAGATCAGGTCGATCCTTTTCCATCACTATACTAAAACTAATACAATTATAGTCACTGGCCCCAAAGTGCTCCCCCACTGATACTTCAGTCACTTTCCCTGCTTTATTTCCCAAGGGTAGGTCAAATTTTGCAAATTTTCTAGTAGGTACATCCACACGCTAAATTTAAAAAAAAATTCTTGTGCACATTTCACAAATTCCATTCCAACTGATCTCTTAACACAATGGCAGTCCCAATCTATATTTGGAAAGTTAAAATGCCCTACCATTGCCACCATATTATTCTTACTGATCACTGGGATCTCTTTCAAATTTGCTTCTCAATGTCCCACTGATTACTGTGGGGTCTATAAGACAATTCCAATAAGGTGATCATCCCTTTCTTATTTCTCAGTTCCAATCAAATAACTTCACTGGACATACTCCCTGGAATATTCTCCCTTAGTACAGTCATAACGTTATCCCTAATCAACACCTCCACTCCTGTCTTGCCCCCATCCTCCCCTTTCTTACCTTCCTATGGCATCTATACCATGGGATATGAAGCTGTCGGTCCTGCCCATCCCTGAGCCACATCTCTGTAATAGCTGTGATACCCCAGTCCCATGTTCCCAACCTTGCCCTGGGTTCATCGGTCATACCTGTCAGTCCTCTCGCTTTGACATAAATGCATTTTAATTTATAAGTCGACCTTGTTTTCTGCTTTGCTACACTTGCGTTGACTACTTGATGTGCACCTTTCCCCAACAGCACCAGCCTCAGGCTGATCCCTGTTCTCACTATCACCCTGCACCCTCCTAATTCTCCACCTTCCACTTCCCTCCCAGCCATTATATTAGTCCCCTTCCAATCCATGCACATACCATTCTTCTTTTACAATTCAATTCCACATCAGAAGAGATTCCAATGATCCAAAAGTTTGTATCCTTCTCACCAGCTCCTCAGCCACTCCTTCATCTGCTGTATCCACCTATTCCTACTCTCACGAGCATGTAGCACTGGGAGTAATCCAGATATTACTATGCTCGAGGACCTACTTTGTAACCTCCTGCTTGACTTCCTATATTTTCTCCTCAGAGCCGAAGGCCTTTTCTCTTCCTAGGTCATTGATTCCAATGTGTACAGCAACTTCCTGCTGGTCTCTCCCACCTTTAAGAACATTCAGCACCCTCTCTGAGACACTCTTGACCCTGGCACTAGGCGGGGGCAACACACCATTCTAATAGAGATAAAAGGTACTGCAGATGCTGGAGAATCCGAGATAACAAGGTGTGGGGCTGGATGAACACAGCAGGCCAAGCAACTCATTGCCAGCCACAGAAACGTCTACCAGTACCTCTCAGAAGAGAGCCCATATCACAATCAATCGCTTGAAACCTGACCTACCCCTCATTACAGCAGAGCCAGTCTCAGTAGCAGAAACTTGGCTGTTAGTGCTGCATTCCTCTGAGAGCCCATCATCCCCTACAATTTCCAAAATAGCAAAGCTGTACTTATTGTATTAATTCTAGTCCTTTTTTCCTTGAATAGTTATTAATTTAGGGATTATTTTATTGTCTCCTACTGTGAAAACTGCTGCCAAGTATTTATTCAACTCCTCTGCAAATATCTTGGTTCCCAATTCGTATTTCACAGCCTTATTTTTTAAGCGGCGTGTGTTCAGTCTCGCTTTTTTCTTCCTTTTTATATATTTGCACTCTCTCTTGATATTACTTGCAAGTTTCCTTTCAAAGTGTATTTTCGCCTTCTTTATATATTTTTCAGTCATCTTTTGTTGATTGTTCAACTTTCTCAATCCTCTGGTTTATCATGAATATTTGTCGTATGTTTCTTCTTTCAACCTGATGCTGTACTTAACTTCCCTGATTAGTCCTGATTGGCTTATCCGCTTCCGCAAATGCTTCTCCTCAATGAATTGCACCTTTGCTGTGAGCTTTGAATTATTTTCTTAAAAGTCTGCCACTGTTCCTCAGCCATTTTTGATCCTAAACTCCTTCCGCAGTCCACTCCTGCCAGTTCTACTCTCATTCCTTTGTAATTACCCTTCTATAAGTTCAGCAAAGTTGCTTCCAGCCCAAGTTCCACCTTCTGAAACTGAACGATAAATTCCATAATGTTATGATATCTGATTCCAGGGTATCTTTTACTTTGGAGATAAAAGGTACTGCAGATGCAGGAAAATCCGAGATAACAAGCATGGGGCTGGATGAACACAGCAGGTCAGGCAGCATCATAGGAGCAAGAAAACTTGACGTTTCGGGCCTAAACCCTTAGGCCTGAAACGTCAAGTTTTCCTGCTCCTATGATGCTGCCTGACCTGCTGTGTTCATCCAGCCCCATGCTTATTATCTTTTACTTTGGCATCATTTATTAAAACTGAATCACGAAACATCACTAAATCTGGAATAGCCTGATCGCTGGTTGGATCCACAACACGTTGGTCTCAGAAACTGTCTCGAGTATGTTCCATGAATTATTCCTCATGGCTTCCTCTGTTAACCTGTCTATCCCAATGTGCATGAAGATTAAAGCCACCCAGGATTAGTGCACTGCCTCTGTTACATGCCTTTACTATCTTCTAATAATTTTCCTATCCTACCATATAGCTCTTGTCATGGGGCCTATGGATTACTCCCACAATGGTCTTCTTCCCCTTTTGTTTCTTAACTTCACCCACATAGTATGCTGAACCACAGAATCAGAGAATCATACAGGGCAGAAAATGTCCATGAGTCCACCAACAAAATATAGAACATAGAACATAGAACATTACAGCGCAGTACAGGACCGTCGGCCCTCGATGTTGCGCCAACCTGTGAAACCAATCTGAAGCCCATCTAACCTACACTATTCCATTATCATCCATATGCTTATCCAATGACCATTTAAATGCCCTTAAAGTTGCCCTTAATAGTTGCTCTAAATCGGCGCTATTCCCTCTTTCCAGCATTTAGCACGTTGCCTTGAATTTTTTGATAGTTCAACTGCTCATCCAAGTACTTTTTAAATGTTGTCAGGACTTTCACCTTTATTACCCTCTCAGGCAGTACATTCCAAATTCCCACCGCCTTCTTGTTGGGGAAAAAAAGTTTCCTCAAATCCCCTCCAGTCCCTCAAGCTTTCACATTACATTATGCTCCATCATTGTTGACCTTTCAGTCAAGGGGCCTAACAATTGTGAACATTGGAAATGCTCCGACCGTGTGTCCAGATCAGCCCCCAAACATTGGAAAGAATTTGAAAGTCCTTGAGAGAGTGCAGATTTACCAGCATTATTCCAGGGAGATCTTGGGCATTTTGTGTTGTGGATCGGAGACAGGTTTTACTTACAAGGTTTGAGAAACAAAGGTTGTTCTCCTTGGAATCTAAGGAGATTGAGGGGCTATTGGATTGAGGTGAAGAAGACAGTGACAGGCGAAGAGAAAGCAGACAAGCAAAACGTCTATCCATTAGTTGTTGGGACAAGGATGCAGACATTAGATTTTGGGCCAGAGGTGCAGAGGCAATGTCAGAAAGTAATTTTTGCCAGTGATTTCTGATGACTGACAGTCACCAATACCAACAGAGGTGTGTGTGGAAACAGTCATTGATTTCAAAAGAAAAACAGACAGGCACTAGAAGTAAATGAACTGGCACGGCTTGCAGGAATTGACCAGATGAGTGGATCTTTCCTGGATTGTTCCATGCAGATCTTGACAGGACCTAATGGGTAAAATGGCTTCCTTCTTGTTGTTGATCCAATTCTTGGTGTAGGTTGAAGACAAGATAGGTCAAGTCCCTTCCAATCCCTCATTGGGTGAGCACTTCAAGTCTCATTGGTTGAGAATATGTGAAGAGCCACCTCTCTGACTCCCATAGGCTAAGGATTTTCGAGAGTTCTGCTGCTGCCTATCCTGATTGGTTAAGAGTCAGGTGAAGGTTGCACGTTGATGAAGATTGAGAGGTGTCTTTATTGAAATTTGCAAGATCCTGAGGGGTCTGGACAGAGTAGATGCTGACAGGATGTCGGTGAATCTGGAACTCATTTCAAAATAGGAAGGAGATGAGGCTTGATTCCTTCTTTCAGAAGATAATTAATTTTTTAAGGTGGTGCAGCATGATGCCAATTCCTTCACCCCACCACCCAACATCCAAAGAGGTGGACAGTGCTGCAAGAAATCTTAATCTTCAATAGACCTTAATCAACTTGTGTTCATCACACAGGTCACAGTTTGGAATCAGAGAAAGGTTACGTTTAGATTAACATCAGGAATGTTCTGCTTCACGGAGGCGTATGTTCAATAATTGGAATGGGATTTCTAGACAGAGAGAAGGAACATGGGGTGAATTTTAGGGCTGGGGAATGAATAACAAACATTTAGCAAAGTCGGGGGAGTGCATGTTGGGCTCAGGAAAAATGGATTCAGGTGGGTTCAGTGCGTTTTCTGATTCGTAATTATCTTATGAATATGTACCTGTAACTCAAAATGAGGGCGTGGACAGGCAGTGATTTTCCTGAGTTCTTTAGGAGATTACAACAGGCTAGTCCAGACCCATGATAAATATGAGTGTGGCATTTAATTACTCATTTTACTGTGATGTTGAAAGAAATGTAACAAACTGAATTGAGAATTTCTGCCCTCTGATTCTGATGTTTGTCCTTTCCTCAGCTGCTCAGGGAACTGTCTCAATGGTGAATGGAAAAGATGGAGATTCAGTTACTTTACCCTGTATCTTCATGACCAGAGGCTCCGACACCCTGATCACTGTTACCTGGATTAGGAAGGAGCCCTACCAACACATTGTAACATCTACAGCCCAATCACAGGGAAATTAGACAACAGTAAACGGCGGAAATCGGTACGAGCTCATCGGGAACCCAGAGGAGGGAAATGCCTCGACCAGGAAAAACCAGCTGAGTTTGAGCGACAATCACACTTACCTGTGTCAGGTGAAATACACTTCAGAACCTAATTCTCAGTATCTGATCCAGAAAGAGACTCGGCTGCAGGTATATGGTAAACCTTTTTACGGGGAGGCAATGGCTCGTGCTATTACCGCTGCATTGTTAATCCAGAGACCCAGATAATGTTCTGGGCACCAGATCTGAATCCCACCATGGCAGATGGTGTAACTTTAAATCAATAAAATTCTTAAAGTAAGAGTCTAAAGATGACTATGTGACCACTGTTGATTGTTGTAAAAACCTATCTGGTTCACTAATGTCCTTCAGGGAAGGAAACTGTTACTGTAATCTGACCTGGCCTACATGAGATTCCAAACTCATAGCAATGTGGTTGATTTTTAACTATTAGGGTTGAGCAATAAATGCTGACCCAGCCAGTGACGTCCTCATCCTGTAACTGAATGAACATTATAATGTCGTCAGTCTGTGGAGGGTGCACAGTGAGAATGTAACAGATTCTGTGAACATTTTATCGTTTGATTTTCTGGTGAAAGCTCATTGGACTGAAAAATTAGCCCTGCTGAACACTTACAACATTTTGATTTTTATTTCAAATTTTCAGTATCTGTAGTATTTTGCTTTTGTGCTTGAACTTTGGCTTTTTAAATATTCAATATAATCGGATTTGGTGATCCTTTTAGGTGCATTCTGATGTCAGTGTTGAAAGACATTGACACACTCAGAACATTCAGTTCAATCTCTAAATAACCCGAAGTTATCCTGACACTAAGGTCATCTCTGCGAGTAAGAAGGTGCAATGGTCTAATATGTCTCTCTTGGTTCCAATGAAAGTGTTCATGCCTTCATCAGGAATAGTTCCAACAGTGCAAATGTGTTCCCCCAGTGTCCATCTGACTGTGGGACACATCACAGCCACATGCAACCTATCCCATCCCCTGCATTCACACATGAGCTTTAAAGGGGGGTGGCGGTACACTGCTGCTATCACTTTGCAACAATCCAGGCACCCAGCTCTTGGGGCCATGATATCAAATCCCACCACAGCAGAAGGTGAATTTTAAATGTAATTTTTAAACATATGGATGTTAAATGAAAAAACAATCTAATGGCCACATGTGACCATTGTTGTGAGTTGGAAATCTCATCTGATTTAGTCATGCCCTTGAGGGAATGAAATCTGCCAACTTTATTTTGCCTTGTCTACATGTAGAGCACAGGACAGGGTTGGGTTGTACGTCAGTGTTCAATAACGGTGTTTACTGTGTCAGGCCTGGAGCAGCAGGTGTCGGCTCTTGGGGTTTGTCTGGGTCTGCGTGAGGAACAGCATCAGGTCCATGATTTTTCTCTCTAGCCCATCATACATGTGGCTCCAGACACACAGTAACATGGTGGAATATTAGTTGCATTCTGTCATGGCGAAGCAAACAACGCAGTTGTACTGAAGCTGCAACGAAGTCTAAGGTAAAAAAATGAAACTGGACAGATCATCTGATATTGACCGATACACCAGAATCAGGACAAATATCCCCCTTTCTCCCTATTTATTTCAGAATCCCCCTCCCCTCCCCCATTTCTGAAGAAGCGTCCAGACCCGACACGTCAGCTGTCCTGCTCCTCTGATGCTGCTTGGCCTGCTGTGTTCATCCAGCTCTACACCTTGTTATCTCAGATTCTCCAGCATCTGCAGTTCCTACTATCACCAGGATCTCGTCTGGGATGGAGCATTTCAGCTTTGAAGAGAGGCTCAGTAAGCTCAGGTTGCTTTTTTTTGGAGCAGAGAATGCTGAGAAGGACCTGGTAGAGGTGAATAAGATTATGAGGGGCAAAGATAGATGGACAGAAAGCACCTATTTCCCTTACTTGAAGGACCATTAACTGTTAGGTATGCAATTGTTGTGTTGTCCCTTTAAGAGAGCTGTTCGGGTGACTCCCAAGGTGAGAAGCCTGGGGCTCAAACTAAAGCCAGCTGTGGAGGCATGAGCACGGTCTATAAACTGTTCCTGTGTCTTCCTTGTGTATAATTCCTGGTTCCCAGTGAATTACAAACTTAACAAGTGACTAGTGTGGGCTGACACCTGAAGAAGAGTACACACCAGGGAGCTACTGAACCTCCCGTCATTCCAATCTTAGAAACAGATGGCACAGTGAAAATTTGTGGTGATTTTCAGGTCACAGTCGACCTAGCCCTGAGAGCTGATCAATACCCACTTCTACTCCAAGAGGACCTATTCAGTGTAGTGGCTGGGAGAAAGAAATTGCCTAAAATGGATATTTCACAGTCCTGCTTGCAGATTGGGACTCCTTCATAACCCCAGCCATCGCTGACAGTAGTGACACACAGGGGACTGTTCCACTACAAGCAACTTCCTTTTGGCATCACATCGCGTGAGCTTTATTTCAGAGAGCCATGTATCAAATATTAAGAAAGGTGCCAGGAGTCCAGTGGTATCTGGAGGACATTTTAAAGACTGAATCTTTCAAAGAGAAGCATTTGATAAATTGAGAAAGAACCCTAAAAAGATTGTAAGAGCATAGCCTATAAATAAAAATCAGGATGGCATGGAAGTACACAAGGTGCCCAAACAGATGACGGCTATCATGGAGCCCCCTAACTCACTCTGGCAGTAGATTTGTACTGATTTCGCATATTGTGGATGTCCATTCTAAGTGGTCCAAGGTGGCTGTCTTGAAGTTGACACCAGCAGATGCATCAATGGACTGACTAATTTCTTTTATTCATTGGTGAGATGTGGACGCTGCTGGCTGGCCAGTATTTATTGCCTATCCCTAGTTGCCCTTGAGAAGGTGGTGGTGAGCTGACTTCTTGAACTTCTGCAGCCCATGTGCTGTAGGTAGACCCACAACACCATGAGGAAAGGAATTCTAGGATTTTTACCCAGTGACAGCAAAGAAATGGTGATATATTTCCAAGTCAGGATGTTGAGTGACTTGGAGAGGAACTTGCACATGGTGATGTTTCCATGTAATTGCTGTCCTTGTCCTTCTAGATGGACGTGGTCGATGGTTTGGAAGCTGCCAGCTCAGGGTGTTTGGTGAATTTCTAGATAGCATG
This sequence comes from Ginglymostoma cirratum, assembly GCA_024137785.1. Lineage (NCBI taxonomy): Eukaryota > Metazoa > Chordata > Chondrichthyes > Orectolobiformes > Ginglymostomatidae > Ginglymostoma > Ginglymostoma cirratum. The sequence goes on along the minus strand of JAHRHZ010000266.1, from coordinate 27,205 downwards.
CACTGCTGCTACTGAGCGTCCATGATGGAGGGACTGGATGGTTGTGGACGTTGTGCCAGTCAAGTGGGCTGCTTTGTCCTGGATGGTGTCAAGCTTCTTCAGTGTTGTTAGAGATCGTCATCCAGGCAAGTTTGAAGCATCCCATCACACTTCATGTCCGTGATGGACAGGCTTTGGGGAGTCAGGAAGTGAGTTACTTATCACAATGTTTCTGGCCTCTGACCTGCTCTTGTAGCCACTGTGTTCATTTGGTGAGTCCATTTGAGTTGCTGGTTGATGCTAACTCATATGATGTTGATAATAAGGTATTCAGTGATGGTAATCCTGTTGATTGCTAGGGGGTTTTGGTTAGATTGTCTCATATTCATGATGGTTATAGCCTGGAATGTCACTTACCACCTGGTTCACTAATGTCCTTTAGGGAGGGAAACTGCCATCCTTAGCAGGTCTGGCCTATATGTGACTCCAGACATACAGCAATGTGTTTGACTCTTAACTGTCCTCTGGCAATTAGGGATGGGCAATAAATGCTGGCCTGGCCAGCGATGCCCTTATCCCATGAATGAATGAAAACAAATACAGAATCTCAATAGAACAGGAAGGAAGCTGCAATTCAATACGATTCTCTTGTGTGTTTTTATTGTTAAAATGTATATGGAGAATTTGCTGCATAAAGGCATGGACATATGGGTTCAGATAATCTGAGGACCAGAGCTGTATCTAGGGGTGGAATGGTAACATGGACTCCTCTTCAGGACTGTGCAGTGGGTGCAATGTTCAGGCATTTACCTGTTTTGGGACTGCCCTCATGTCCAGTATTTGCCCAGGCTGATCAAATTGAACATGCAGGTTGTCACAGGCCTATTGTAGGCCTCAGAATCCTGAGCTCAATTATGTCAGTGGTATGACCTTGAAGTTCAAATTCTCATTTTTGTCTTCATGGCTTCTCCCTCCCTATCTCTGTCAGTTCTATTTTCGCTTCATAGGGAGAAGATTTGAACACAGGAACAGGAATGTCATGCTGCAATTGTACAGGGCCTTGGTAAAACATAAGACTATAAGACACAGCAGCAGGAGTTAGTCCATTCAGCACATTGAGTCTGCTCCGCCTTTCAATCATGGCTGATAATTTTCTCAACTCCATTCTCCTGCTTTCTCCCCATAACCCTTGATCCCTTGAAAATCACGAACCTATCTATCTCTGTCTTAAATATACTCAATGACCTGGCCTCCACAGCCTTCTGTGGCAGTGAATTCCACAGATTCACCATTCTCTGGCTGAAGAAATTTCTCCTTATCTCTGTTCTAAAAGGTCTTCCCTTTACTCTAAGTCTGTGACCTTGGGTCCTAGTGTCTCCTACCAAGGGAAACATCTTCCCAACATCCACTCTGACCAGGCCATTCAGTATTCTGTAAGTTTCAATTAGATCCCCCCCTCATCCTTCTAAACTCCATTGAGTATAGACCCAGAGTCCTCTAACGTTCCTCATATATTGAACTTTTCATTCCTGAAACCATTCTCGTGAACCTTCTCTGAACTTCCTCCAGGGCCAGTGCATCTTTCCTGAGATAACGGGCCCATGCTGCACACATGAATGCTCCAAATGTGGCCTGACCAGAGCCTTATAGAGCCTCAGAAGTACATCCCTGCTTTTATATTCAAGTCCTCTCAAAATAAATGCCAACATTGCATTTGCCTTCCTAACTACTCGGTCAACCTGCAAGTTTACCTCGACAGAATCCTGAACTGGAGCTCCAAAGTCTCTTTGCACTTCAGCCTTCTAAATTTTCTCTGCGTTGAGAAAATAGCCCCTACCTCTATTCTTCTATCCAAAGTGCATGACTTCACACTTTCCCACGTTGTACTGTATCTGCTACTTCTTTGCCAATTCGCCTAACCTGTCCAAACCCTTCTGCAGCCATCGTGCATTCCCCATACTATCTGTCCCTCTACCTCTCTTTGTATTGTCTGCAAACTTAGCCAGAATGCCTTCAGTTCCTTCATCTAGATCATTAACATATAAAGTGAAAAACTGTGGTCCCAACACTGACACTTGTGGAACACCACTTGCCACCGGCTTCCATCCTGAGAAAGACCCTCTTAAGCCCACTCTCTGCTTTCTGCCAGACAGCCAATCTACTATCCATGCCAGCACCTTGCCTCTAACACCATGGGCCCTTATCTTACTTAGCAGCCTCTTGTGCGGCACCTTGGTGAGACCACACCTGGAGTATTGTGCGATTTTGGTCTCCTTATTTGAGGAAGGATGTTCTGGCATTGCAGGTGGAAGGTGGATCAGACTGATTCTTGGGATTGCAGCATTGATGCATGATGAGATATTGGATTAATTAGGAGAATATTTACTGGAGCTTAGAAGAGTGACTGGGGATCTCAGAGAAACATATGACATTTCACCAAGACTGGACAGGGTAAATACAGGAAAGATGTTCCCAATGACTGAGGAGTCGAGAACCAAGGGATCACTGTCTAAGGATATTGGGTAGGCCATTTAGGACAGAGATGAAGGAGAAATCACTTCCCTGAGAGGACGATGAGCTTGTGGAATTCTCTGCCACAGTCATCGGTTGAGGCGAACACATTGAATGTTTGAAGAAGAAGTTAGATATAGTTCTTCAGACTAAAGGTGTCAAAGGGTATGGTGAGAAAGCTGGGACAGAGTCCTGAGTTGGATGAAGTTGTAGGAGGTCATTACCAGGGTGCGATGGGTCTTTGATGTTGGCCCACTTTCTGCGGCAGATAGCCATGTAAATAGATGCCATGGATGGAAGGTTGGCTAATGTGATTGTCTGGGCTGTGGACACCATCTTCTGTAGTTTCTTAATGGTCCTGGGAAGAGCAGTTGTCATACCAGAGCAGAGCAGCTGTGTTCATCCAGCTCCACACCTTGTTATCTCTTGATGTGCGCAATGACTGGCGGCTCAAAGCATTTCGTGATTATTGAAGTCAGAGCTATTGGGCGGAAGTCATTAAGGCAGACTGCATGTGTTTTCTTGGGTACGGGGATGATGGCGGTCTTCTTGAAGCAGATGGAGACTTTGGCTAGTAGGAGGGGGAGTTTGAAGATGCTGGGAAATACCTCCACCAGTTTGCCCACACAGGATCTGAGTGCTTTGCTGGGGACACTAACTGTGCCTGTCTCTTTCCTTGGATTGGCTCCCAGGAAGACTGATCTGACTTCTGAAGCAGTACAAGAGAGAAAAGGTGTGTCCCAGGCTGTTGGGGCAGGAGAAAATGGTGAAACATGCTTAAAGGGCCGAACGGCACTTATTTTCTCCATTATCAAATGCCTTCTGGAAATATAACTCACTGTATCCATATGATCTCCTTTATCTGCAACACTTTTAATTTCGACAAAGTGACCTACGACAATGTCTTAAATAATAGCATCTAACTTTTCACTCTGACAGATAAGCGACCTATCTGGTCATTTCTTGCTTTCTGCCTCCTTATCTTTTTGAACAAAGGAGTTACGTAAGCTATTTTTTGATGGAATGGAATATCCCCTGAACCTAAGATCAACTTTCGCAGCAGGTACACTTTATAGCCTGTGAGATACAGTCCATCAGGTTTCCAGGAAGCTTTCAGCTCACAGATTCAATGATTTACTCAGTATCACTTCTCTGGTGATTGTTATTTTCCTGCTAATGCAAAATTTTCAAAAATTCATCTGCCGTTTCCATGATTAATTCCGCAGACTCACTCAATTCTTTTTGTTTGCAGTGTCTTTATAGAAACATAAATTTTTGCGTGACTTTCTCTCTTACACTAACATTCTCCTCTCGTTAATTTTTGAATCATTGTTTCCTGTGTATTTTTATATTCTGTTCATTCTTCAGACCTGTTCCTTTTCTTTGTGTAATTGTTTACTTTATCTTTCATTTCAAAACTACCATTCTTTTTTGCAGTTCATTACAAATGCTGCCCCTTGCAATCTCTCTTTCTCATTGGAATGTTTATCCCCTTAAATATCTGCCACTGTATCCATTAATCATTCCCTTCACCTAATTTATCAGTTAACTTTACCTCGTTCTGCTTTCATATTCTCATAATTATCCTTATTTTAGTTTAATACACTCGCCTTGTATCAACTGTTTCCTCCCTAAAACTGTAAAATTCAATTATATTATTATCGCTGCTACCTAGGGGCATGTTTACTGTGAGATAATTAATTAAACCTATCTTATTGTCAAACACCAGCTCTTGAACGGTCTGTTCTGCTTTTGACCGCAGAATATGCTGTTTGAAGAAACTATCCCAAAAATATTCGATGTACTCCTCATCTAGACTAGGTTTTCGCACCTGGGAAATTCCATATCACTGCTTGCGGGTTCTTTCGGTCATTGTGTGGCTGATGAGCATAATCCTGGCGCCGCTTCTCCAACCACAGTTTTGGAATTGGTTCTTGGCCATGGGGTGATCAGTATTCCTTTCTCTAGTTCCTTTTCCATACGTCTTCTTTTCTATGAGTATTTTAAAAGAATTGTATCCCTTCATACAGGAGTTGCCTTCAAGTTGGTTGAATATATCTTCTGCTTGAGTCACTGTGGAGGAATTGTTTTGCATTGCATTTTTGCCTTGTTCCTGTTTTTGCGACTAAAGTGGGTAATCTCATACTTAGCCACATTATACTTCAACTACAATGAATTTTCATACTCACTGAATTGTCCAAGTTGCATTGAAGTATCTCTCTATATTCTTCACAGTTCTCCATCCTACTCAGCTTGGTATATTTAATGTTATTCATTCTAAGTTTGAGTTTTTATTTTTCAAGTTAGTAACATGTGTATTTTCTGTGTATCTAAGGTTAATAACTGGCTTCGTTAGTATTGCTGGGGCCATGGTGATTTTATCCAATGACGCAGTATTTGAGGCCTAGCTTTAGAATTAATAGATTTTTGTTTATATTAGATTGTTTTGTGGCCCAGCAAGATAAATAATGGGCCCTCAAGGTTTGTTAGAAATTTCTAGAACTGGGTGGCATGGTGGCTCAGTGGATAGCACTGCGGCCTTACAGCACCAGGGACCTGGGTTCGATTCCAGGTCTGTTTGGAGTTTGCACATTCTCCCCATGTCTGCATGGATTTCCTCCCATAGTCCAAAGATGTGTAGGGTAGGTGGATTGGCCATGCTAAATTGCCCATAGTGTGCAGGGATGTGTAGATTAGGTGGGTTATATGGGTCTTGGTGGGATACTGCAAGCATTGGTGTGCACTTGTTGGGCCAAAGGGCCTGTTTCCACGCTGTAGGGATTCTATGATTGTGTTTCTAAAAGCTGAAGGGATACACACATAGTTTGGAGGAAGAGTTTTTACTTCTTTGTTTTAATCTTGGTTTGAACAGTCCTATGAAATCCTTGGGTGAATTTGGCAGAATACACCTGAGCTCCTGAGAAGGGGAGGATAAAATGAATTACTTTACCTTGAAGTGAAGAGTTAGTGTTAATTGCACTCCAGAAGTGTTGGGACAAAACCCTGAAGAGTTTACTTCAAATTCAGAGCATTTAAGCTCCACAATATTGCAGTTCCAGGAAGAACCGATGTGCATCTTCAATCTATAAGTTAAAATTGCAAGTGGCTTAAATCTACAGAGCGGTAAAAAGTGATTCTGGTGTGAGTATAGCATGAGTAGTGTTTTTGGGTGCTATACAATGTGTGTTTTTGGGGTACTGTACACAATGAAAACTTTTGGGTATGATGAATAAGCTTTTTATTGCTTTTAATTTAAAAAAAGAGTGTTTTGGCATGAATGTGATCGTACTTTTAGTGTATGTTTAGAAAATTTGTGTCAGATGTAGATGGTTTGGTTTAAGCTATTTTAACCTTTTGTCTGCATAAACTTCTGTTTTATTGTTAAAGCAATATGTGCAACATTGTGTGCTTATTTTTCACAGAGAGACCATTTCATTATCAGCCAAAAATATGTAAAAATGATGGAGCAAGCCAGGTTTGGTGCCTGGGATCTGACTTGTCCAGTAATAATATTGGATGGGATTATAACAATCTGAGTATCTTTCTCTCTTACCTTTTCTCTGCTCACTGACCGTATGCAACTTCCTACATTGTTAAAAACTAAAAGAACTGCAGATGCTGTAAATCAGAAACAAAAACATGTTACTGGAAAGACTCATCCAGTTTGGCAGCATCTGTGAAGAGAAATCAGTTAATGTTTTGGGTCTAATGACCCTTCCTCAGAACTGATCATAGCTAGGAAAATGCTGGTTTTTATGCAGAAGATAGTGTGGGGTGGGGGCTAAGGGGTAAATGATAGGTGGGCATACAGCCCAAAGAGAGAGAAGAACAGTGGACAAACAAAGGATGGGTATCAATCTGGCTAGGAGAGTGAATAACTGTTAATGGAGACTGTTAATGGCTATCAATAGGTAGTGTGTAATGGCAGACTGAATAATAACAAGGCCTGTTGTCTGAGGTGGGAGTAAGGACATGGGATAGTTCAGGCCCTAAACTTATCAAACTTGATATGAATCCAAAGATCCGCAGAGCTCCCAAGCGGAAAATAAGGTGTTGTTCTTCCAGTTGCACTGAGCTTCACTGGAACTCTGCAGCAAGCCTGAGACAGAGATGTTGTAACAGGGAACAAGGTGTTAAAGTGGCTGGCAACTGGAAGCTCAGAGTCTTTTCTGCAGGCAGGCATAGATGTTCTATGAAGCAGTCACCCAGCCTATGCTTCGTTTCACCAAAGTGGATGAGACTACGTTGTAAGCCGCTAATGCAGTAGACTAAATTGTGGGAACTGCAGGTAAAGTGCTGCTTCACTTGGTAGGTATGTTTCCAGTTGCCTGCCACTTAATCACACCACCCTGTTCCCTGGCCAACATCTCTGCCTCAGGCCTGCTGCAGTGTTCCAGTAAAACTCTGTGCAAACTGGAAGAATAACACCTCATTTTCTGCTTGGGAACCCTGCAGCACAATGTCGTCTTCAATAATTTTAGGGCCTGAACTCTCCCATGTCCTAGCCCCCCACCCCACACACCAGGCCTTGTTATCACATAGTCTGCTATTGTATACTACCTAGTGTTAGCCACTAACAGTCTCCATTAACAGCTATTCACCCTCCAAGCCAGGTTGTTGCCCACTCTTTGTCTGTCCAACTGTTCTTCTGGTTCAGAGATTAATCGAATATCTCTTGCTCAAAAGCTGAATGCAGCCCCCTGCCAATGAGTTGCTCTTGTGGTTTGTGCTTTTAAGAAGGTGCTTGAACACTCAGAATGGGAAAGTGATCTCAATAAACTGACAGGTAAATGACAGGTTAATTGTTTCTGAGCAGAACTTGTCAATTTCTGTCTGTATGCAAATTAACCTGTAATTCACCCTCATGTAAAACAGAAATGATGCTCATTTTTATTACCATGCATTATTGGAGGTAAAATTGAAATGTTATCACTTGCAAAAGTACTGAGTATAAAATGGAAATTTTTATGAATCCTATTTTCTCCCTTGCTCTGCAAGCAGCTGAATTTCTATTGGGTGAGGATGTGATTTCCTGATCATTCTCCACTTTCGAAGCTTTCCAAGCCGTGTCACGTCCTCCAAATTTAAAGCAAATGAGAAGCCCCTGCCGGAATTTTCCTGTCATCTTCAAAACCCTCCATCCCTGCCCTGTAACTAGTTGCTCAAAGCTGACCCGGAGCTTCCTGGAATCATCAGTCACTGTGATTACTGATAGTTTCTGCAGCCCTCCCTGTGTTACAGCTGCTGACTACATCTTGGGTTCTGTGGGTGCCAGCCACTTTCTGGTGCCAAGGTAAGATTGTTTCTGGTGACGACTTATTCAAGGCTGACGTGGGTAATTTGTGACTAAATCTGAACATCTCCTTTCATTCATTTGCGTGACATGGACATCTCTGGTTGGGCCATCATTTATCACCTATCCTTAGTTGCCCTTGAGAAGGTGATGATGAGTTGCCTTCATGAGCTGTTGCGACCCACGTGCTGTAGGGTGAGCCACAATGCCCTTAAGGAGGGAATTCTAGGATTTTGGTCCAGTGACAGTTCACCACCAGCTTCTGAAGGGTAAGTGGCACCAGTCAGCCAGACCTATGACCTGTGAGGGAATAAGAAAGAAGATAAGACTCTTTTTATTGTGACCTGGGATTATGTCATTGGCTTCATTTGAATATTTATGTTCCTTGTATGTTTTTCAGGAATGATCCACATTCGTCCAGCACTCCTGAGACTAATCAGGCCCAGCAGCCCTCTGCTCCAGGTGCTGGCTATACTCTAATTGATTGATTGATCAATGTCCATTTCAGATACTGTAACATCAAGAGTATGAAATGTCAACACATCATCCTGGGCAGACATGCAGTGGCAGACAGCCACCTTCACTGCATGTGCTGATCCCCTTGATGGACTAACTTTCTTCCCATTCAATGTAACTGAGTGAAAAGCAGTAGGTTTCCCATTGAGAGCACCACCACTTTTCTTTTGTTTTCCTCACTTTTGGTTTGAAACTGATTTAAAGTTGAGAATTGAACTTTAAACAACAGCTCATTTTACAAAAGATGAGAGAACAGAAGGGAAACATTTGCTGTTGGAATCAGCCCGGAAAGAAAATGCAGGTTAATTCATTGTCATCATCATCAGCAATGACTGGTTAATGAGTGTGATCATCCACCAATGAAATTCTACGTGACTAGTCATGGGTTCTGTGGGTCTTGTGTGGCTAATGAGCCTAATCCTAGAGCCACCTCTCTAGCCACACATTTGATGGGTGTTTCCCAGAGGTGGAACTGGGCTGTGACCTTGAGATCATTGGCATTTCTTTCTCTGGTTCTGTTTCCATACTTCCTCTGCTGATGGACACTCTTAAAGAACTGTGCCTCTTTGGACAGGAGTTTCCTCCAAATCAGTTTCGTTCGAATGAGTCTCCCATGCATTTACATCAACGTTGTATCATTGAGGAAAGTCTTTTGAGAATCTTTGAAATGCTTCCTTTGACCTGTGATCCTTGATAAGTACCATCAACACTGAGGTGGACTTTCCTCATCATCTGGGCGTACAGTCACTTTAGAATTCAAGGAGATGTACTGTCCTATTGGCCTACAATACAACTCCTCATCTAAGGATTTCTTGAAAGCCTGGCATTTATAGTTAAAATGGTTATCAAGCTGGAAAATTACAGTTTTTATTTTCTTTTTCCAATTATGCCTTAACTCTGTGTGTGTGTGTGCGTGTCGCGCGCATGTATCCACACGCATTTGTGAGAGAGATGCCTGATTGGATGTTTCTGATCAAGAAGACTGGGCTTCATTAAGATATAAATTGGATTGCCTTACAGTTTATCTGTGCTCTGCTAAGTTCTGTTCTTCATAATGAACTGTTAATTTTTGTTAAAATTCTAAACTTTGCGTCCAAGATTTGTTATTTGTCATGTCTTATGAGAAACAATTCAGCAATTTTGAGGATTGTTGAATGTTTTCTTTTTACTGTGTTGTGAATCCAGTGATAGTGAGGTGGAGATAACAAGGTGCAGAGCTGGATGAACACAGCAGGCCAAGCAGCATCAGAAGAGCAGGATAGCTGACGTTTCAGGCCTAGACCCTTCTTCAGAAATTTTCTGAATTTCCAGCTCTGCACCTTGTTAGCTCAGATTCTCCAGCATCTGCAGTTCCTACTATCTCTGATAGTGAGGTGGATTTTGGTTTGGCTTGCTATCCCTGTGTCATAACATTCCATAAAGGGATCTGATTGGGCTCATCAGATTCTGATCCGAGCAGTGGAGATGAAAATGCTCTCCTCATTCATTGACTTTGGATAGATTCTTGGACAATAACCATTTCTGGTTCCTGAATCGTCTGGCTGAATGACTGGCAAACACTGATCCTTGCTGTCTTGAGCTATTCGCAGTTAGTCTGTGTGCTACTTCTGTTTTGGGTCAAGAAAAAGAGTACAGCCATGCATCCCAAATGACTCCAGTAGCTGGGCTAGTAAAGGGGAATCTGAGGTAGCATTCATGCTCTGGAGAGAGGGGTTCATTTCATACCATCACAACCGATGGAATTTGCATTTAATGAACAAATCTGAAATTGAAGTCTTGTCTTCATGATGGTGACCACGTGGATTATCATCAATTGTTATTTTTGATAAAAGCTGGTTCACTAATGTCCTCCAGGGAAGCAAATCTAACATCTTTCTCCCATATGCCCCACAGGTAATTTTAGATCCCCGTTTCAAACTTCAGTGTGTCCTTTTAGGACTGTTTGAAAGCAATGCATCTGTCGCTGATGTGTCTGTGCCCTCTGAAGTGGCTAAGCAAACCTCCCAAGTCAAGGGAAATAAGGGATGGGCAACAAATGCTGGCCTTGCCAGTGAGACCCACAGACCTTGAAGGAATTTAAAAAACAAACTACTTAATCTGTTCACACTGTCTGTTAGGTCCCTGCAGCCTTCGAATATTCGGTCCTGCCTCACCTCTCTCTATCTACCCTCGTTTCCCTTCGACTCTGCTGTAGCATCCAATATCCCACCTGCTCCAATCTCATCTCTCCTGAATGTTTCTATCAGCCTATATGTTTCTAGCCAGAATGAAACATAAGAACATAAGTAATAGGAGTGGAGGTAAAGCCTCAAGCCTGCTCCAACATTCGGAAGGTCATTGTTGAACTTCATTAATTTATGAAACATAGGTCATCCTTCAGGACATTTTATAATGCTTCAAGTTGTTAAATACAAATGATTCTGAGGCTCAGAGCTCATCAATAACCTGTTCAATTCTCTGATGGATACAGATGACAGTTAACTCTCTTGTATCTTGTGGAATGTCTCTCCTGTGTGGCAGCAAAATAGACAATATCTGCTTCCTATTTGGTAGCATCATACATGATAGGAGGAGGCTATTCAGTCCATTGTCCTTGTGCTGCCCCTTCAAAAAGTGATTGAAATTAGTCACACTCCCTATGTTCTTTCCTCAGAGTGTGGTCATCGACTCTGCCATGTGACCTCTGGCTGTTTTGTCAATCACGTTTATTTACTATTTACTAACTGACCAGCTGAATCTCATCTGAACCTGTGCTACTCTCAGAAAAACAACATCAGCTCCTCCAAAGAGCAAACATCTCTTTTCTTAAAGTTATTCATTTTTAGACAGAGACAACTTACCTAAGTATAGCACACAGATTGGTCATGTTTCTCCAGCTTGGCTCAAATTGTTGTTTTGAGAAATTTTTATCCTTGCTTTTCTACTCAATGCCCTAGTCAATAAAGCCAAACATTCATTTTGCCTTTTTAAAATCCATTTCAACTAACCCTCCAAGCTTCAAAGACTTGTCAATGTGCATTCCCATCATCTTTCTTTTCCTGTAACCATTGTAAAATTGTATCATTTTGGTTATTTCACCTTTGTTCATTCTTAGGACCATCGGACCAGGGTGACCCATTCAGCCCTTCGGGCCTGTTCTAACATCCAGTGAGTTCTGGGCTGATTTACGGCCTAACCTTTTCCTATCAATATGTGTCACTTCACTCTTGCCAGTGTTAATTTTGATTTGTATGGCCATTTCACCAGCCTATATGTTCCAGAGCCCGTTGGTACTAATTTACGCTTCACTGCCATGATCATATGTGCCATTAAAGGGGATTTTATTTGTCCTGTTTGTCTTGAAGAGGGCTGTTGTAAACCTGGTGCTGAGATATCTGCTCCATGGAAAGCAGAATAGTTTTGTCTTGTTTTTTGAATTAGACAAAAGAAGCATGAGTGGGTGGAGTCAGGCTCACACAGATTCAGGATTTTCGTAAATTAGAAGAGAAGAACATAAGAACTAGGAGCAGGAGTAGGCCATCCGGCCCCTCGAGCCTGCCCCGCCATTCAATAAGATCATGGCTGATCTTTTTGAAACTCAGCTCCACTTACCCGCCCACTCACCATGACTCTTAATTCTTTTACTGTTCAAAAATTTATCAAGCCTTGCCTTAAAAACATTCAGCGAGGTAGCTTCAACCGCTTCACTGGGCAGGGAATTCCACAGATTCACAACCTTTTGGGTGAAGAAGTTCCTCCTGACCTCAGTCCTATATCTGCTTCCCTTTATTTTGAGGCAATGCCCTCTAGTCCTAGTTTCACTTGCTAGCGGAAACAACCTCCCTGCCTCCACCTTATCTATTCCCTTCATAATCTTATATGTTTCTATAAGATCTCCCCTCATTCTTCTGAATTCCAATGAGTATAATCCCAGCCTACTCAGCCTCTCCTCATAATCCAACCCTCTCAACTCTGGAATCAACCGAGTGAATCTCCTCTGCACTCCCTCCAGTGCTAGTATATCTCTTCTCAAGTAAGGAGACCAAACCTGCACACAGTACTCCAGCAGTGGCCTCACCAGGACTCTATACAGCTGCAGCACAGCCTCCCTGTTTTTAAACGCCATCCCTCTAGCAATGGCAGACAAAATTCCATTTGCCTTTTTAATTACCTGCTGCACCTGCAATCCTACTTTTAGCAATTCATGCACAAGGACACCCAAGTCCCTCTGCACAGCAGTGTGCTGCAATTTTTTACCATTTAAAACATAGTCCATATTCCTGTTATTCCTACCAAAATGGATGACCTCACACTTATCAACATTGTACTCCATCTGCCAGACCTTTGCCCACTCACTTAGACTATCTATATCCCTCTGCAGACTTTCAGTGTCTTCTGCACACTTTGCTCTACCACTCACATTAGTGTCATCTGCAAATTTTGACAAATTTAGTCCCCAACTCCAAATCATCTATGTAAATTGTAAACAATTGCAGTCCCAACACTGATCCCTGAGGCACACCACTAGCCACTGACTGCCAGCCAGAAAAGCACCTATCTACCCTTACACTTTGCTTTCTACTAGTCAACCAATCTTCTATCCATGGCAATACATTACCTGTAATACCGTGCAACTTCATCTTATGTAGAAGCCTTTGGTGTGGCACCTTGTCAAATGCCTTCTGGAAATCCAGATACACCACATCCACAGGTTCCCCATTGTCCACCATGCAAGTAATGTCTTCAAAGAATTCCACCAAATTAGTTAAACATGATCTACCCTTCATGAATCCATGCTGGGTGTTCCCAATGGGACAGTTTATATCCAGATGTCTTGCTATTTCTTCCTTAATGATAGATTCAAGCGTTTTCCCCACTACCGAAGTTAAGCTAACGGGCCTAGTTACCTGTTTTTTTGTCTACTTCCTTTTTTAAACAGTGGCATCACATTGGCTGTTTTCCAATCTGTGGGAACCACCCCAGAGTCCAATGAATTTGTTTCATTTTGCTTTCCGTTGTTGAAGTTGTTGCTTCAAGTTGAAGCTGCTAGATACAGCTCTGTCTCTGCTGCTGCAAAACCTTGCATTCTCCTTTGTCTGGATTGGAGGAGACAGCAAGTGTAGGAAATCTGTTTTGCCTACATTGCCTTTGCCAAGTCTGTGTTTATGATATGCTGCCTTATTGGAGCAATTGATGAGCCATTATTAAACAATATACTATTTTGTTAAATATTATGATAAAGTTAAAATTATGCCAATTAGTTTTTAAGTTGCATTTCAATTGAGCTGTAAGAATAAAGTGTGTTTTGCTTATAGCATAGTAGTTTGACAAATCAAATCACATTTAGAATGCAATGCCTTGAACTTGCATTTAAATAAGATATAAGTCATGGTCTAAGCTATCTCCTTGATATGTTTTGAGATAGTTTGGTCTACCACAACATTCATGTAATCTGCAAGCATTGAAAATATGTCCTGCACACTTGAGTCCAGGTCATACATGTAGTTCAAAAAGAGAATTGCGGACAGCACACTTCCTTGCAGTCTGAAATACAACCACTTACCACAGCTGAACCACAAAACACAAAAAAAACTATGGATTCTGGAAATCAGAAACAAAAACACAAATTGCTGGACTGCAGGTCTGGCAGCATCAGTGCAGAGAAAGCAGGGTTAATGTTTTGGGTCCAATGACCCTTCTTCAGAAGACATAACTGGATTGGACAAGAGACATTAACTCTGCTTTCACTCCACAGATGCTGTCGGGGATTTCTACACCCAGAGAGTGTTAGCCTGTGGAATATTTTACCTGTAAATAATGCAGGAAGCCAGAGCAGAAAGGAAATTGTGCAGTAAGAGCATTTTGAGTTGAATACATGTATTCTTTAAAACACACTGTGAATTGATGCATTTGAGAGAAGCCATGTGTAGAGGGAACATATGATTGAATGACACAGATGTAAAGGGTGTGCTGGAACAGAGACAGCAGGGGGTCAATGTACTCAAATTTTCGAATGTGTGAGGACATAACCAAATAACAGTTAGCACAATTTATGGGATCTTGGGCTTCATTAATAGAGTTAATGAGAACAAACTCATGGAAAAGATGCTGACCTTTGATAAAGCTCTGATTATGTCACAATCAATCATTGCGTTCAATTCTGGTCACCAAAGTTCTGGTCAGGAAGGATGTGAAGGCCCTTGAGAGCATTAAGCTCAGATTTACCAGGATGGTTCATAGACAAAGAAAATGTAGATAAAGTATTGATTTGGAGAAATGGCTATTTTCCTTGAAGAAAACGAATTGAGATTAATTTCAATAGAGCTGTACAAGATTATAACAGGCTTAGATAAAGCAGACAAAAAAAAAGTGTCCAATAGGGTTTGGTATAAAACTTAAGATCAGGTTTAAGGTTTTGAGAAAATAGTGGATAGGCAAGTGTTCTGTTGACTGAGTTGACTGGAAATATGCAGATCATGCTGCCTATTAGGGTGGTACAATTGGAGATGATCAATGATTGACGAACAAAATTATATCAGGAACTGAGGAAAATAAATTTGCGGGACTTTGGGGATAGAGTGGTGAAGGAGACACAGGGGTTTGTGCAACAGGTAGCTTGGAATTGATGGGCTGAATGGCCTTTTTTCTGTGCCAAAATAAATCGCTTTCTTCTGTTTAATCTTTTCCAATTATTTAACCTATGGAGACAAATTATCATTCAGGTAAATCTGCTCTGTACTCATACTCAGCCCAGTACATGTCATCCCTCCACAGGAATGAACACGTACTCCAGGATGGTTTAATCAGGATTGTGAAATCTTGGAATACATAGTCCCACACCAATATCTGAAATCTTTTGCCTCAGGACAAAAAAACCCAGCATTTTGCTTCTGCAGTCAAAGGGAAATGATATTCATATCCTGGTAAAAAGAGTAACTGTCAGATGTCTGTTTGGAGTTTTCTGTCTGCAAATGATTACCATTTCATATTTTCCTCAAAACTCAGTCACAGCAGCACTGCGCCTGTGAGACTTGATGGGATGAATGACTCACTTCATCTTCCGTATCTATGGTCTTCTTCCTGAACAACTCATTTAACTCCATCATAGGTAGACTTCAGGAGCCAAGCTGTGATGAAATAAAATAAAATTCATAGTATTTGTTAAAGAGTTTACCATATGAAAACATTCATTCATGGAAAAAGAACACAATACATGTAAATCACATCAAGCACTTAAGGCTTGATAAAAGCAAATATTTGTATGTGTCTGAGATAACAAGCATGGGGCTGGATGAACACAGCAGGTCAAGCAGCATCATAGGAGCAGGAAAACTTGACGTTTC
>JAHRHZ010000265.1:244666-284590 GCA_024137785.1 Ginglymostoma cirratum | reverse complement strand
CACTTGCCCTGCTGTATTTCCCAAGAGGAGGTCAGGTTTAGCTCCTTCTCTAGTGTCTACATCTATATATTGCTGAAGAACGTTTTCTTGAACTAATTTAACAAATTCCTCTCAACCAAAGCCCTTAACACTATGGCAGATCCAGTCCATGTTTAGAAAGTTAAAATCACCGACTATTACAATCCTATTATTCTCACAGCTATCTGAGATTTCCGTACATATTTCCTTCTCAATTTCCCACTGGCTACTGGGGGGCTTACAGTACAATGCCATCAAAATGATCACCCCCTTTTTTAATTCTCAGTTCCACCCATGTAGCCTCACTGGTCAATCCCTCAGGAATATCCTCTCTAATTACAGCTGTGATGTTTTCCCTCATCAAATACATCACTCCCCTCCTCTCTTGCCTCCCCTGCTATATCCTCCCCATAACATCTGTACCCCGGAACATTGCGCAGCCAGTCCGGTCCCTCCCTCAGACATGTCTCTGTAATAGCTGTGATATCCCAGTCCCATGTTCCCAGCAATTTTCTGTAATAGCTGTGATCTCCCAGTCCTATGTTCCCATCATGTGTCTGTAATAGCTGTGATATCCCAGTCCCATGTTCCCATCATGTGTCTGTAATAGCTGTGATATCCCAGTCCCATGCTCCCATCCATGACCTGAGTCCATCCGCCTCACCTCTCAGGTCTCCTGCATCGAAATAAATTCATCAAATTGTCGAATGAAGGAATTTTTAAAAGCTCATGTTTCCAAATTGTTTTGATTTGCTGAACTGAATTCACAAACTGGACCTCAGCCGGAGGAATGTGTCCAGTCATGGGTGTAACATTATAGGAAAGATGTAAATCCATTGGACAGGCTGTGGGGGTGGTGTACAAGAACAGTTCCAGGAATGAGAATCCTCAGTGGTGGGGATAATTTGGAGAAGTTGGGACTATTCTCCTTGAAGAGAAACAGGCAGAGAAGGGATTCGAAGGCGATTTTTGAAGTCATGAGTGGGCTGGACACGGGAGGTCAGGAGCAGACATTCCCACTTGTGAAAGGAACTAAAACAAGAGGACATCGATTTGAAGTGATGTGCAAATAAAGCCAGGGTGACGTGAGAAGAAACCATTTTCACTTAATGAGTAGTTAGGGTCTGGAATGCTCTGCCTGGAAATGTGATGGAGGCATGTTCAGCTGAGGCTTTCAGGAGGGAACTGGGTCGTTATTTAGAAATGTTATGCAGGAAAACAGGGAAAAGGGCAGGAGTTTGGCATGAAGTAATGACAACTGGTTAAAGAGCAAGTATGGGGATAATGGGCTGAATAGTCTCCTTCTGTACTGCAACAATCTGTGATTCTGTGGTTTGAACTCTGTTGTCTTTCTAGTCATCTGACATGGGAGAGCATCTGCATGGAGAGACTGAATGGCCACCTCCTGTATCTTTCACAATGTACATCAGGTTAACACAGATTGCCTCGCAAAAGAATCTGAGATTTAATTCTTACAGAGCAAGAAGAAATGCTGCTTTCATTTCCTGTGACCAATGCTCTGTGTCCTGTGTTTCACCTCGTTTGAAGGACAAAGAGGGGCCTTTTCCATGGGATTAGGTACATGTAGAGCAAGGTCAGGAATCTTTATTAAAGAATAACAGATAGCTTTCGACCGTGCCAAGTTAGGTACTATGAGAAGCCTTGACCGCACTGTCAAACATTGTGCAATATTATTTGCAGACCAAAACTCTGTGGCTTCGTGCAGTGAGCTGGACAGAGTTGGTGAGTCTGCAATCCCTTCATCTTCCTCTGCATTGGGTAGTGGTCAACGCAGTGTCCTGTCGGTTTACAGCCCAAGGGCAGAGAATGCAGTCTCCCATCACTGAATGAGGCCATTCTGGCAAGGCGCGCTATGTACAGCAGGAAAACCTAGGCAGCACGCTGGGAGGGCAGCTGCATATGAAACACATACTCGCACACACATACTCACACTCACACACACTAACACTCACGCTCACACACACAAACACACACACACACACACACTAACACTCACGCTCACACACACACACTAACACTCACGCTCACACACACACACTAACACTCACGCTCACACAGACAAACTCACACACACACAGACACACACAGACACACACTCTCACACGCACACACTAACACTCACTCTCACACACACAAACTCACACACACACAGACACACACAGACACAGACACACACACACATACACACACACTCACACACACACAGAGACACACAGACACAGACACCCACCCACACACACACACATACCCATACACAAACACACACACACACACACCCACCCCACACACACACACACCCCCCAACACACACACACACACACACACACACACACACTCACACTCACACACAGTGTGCAAGTTGTGGGGTGGATTCTTGCTGGATGTAAATGGCTGTTGGTAACATTGGGCTGAAGGTTAATGTTCCATTAAGAATGTGAAATGCCAGCACCACCCAGATTAGACCAAGACAAGGTCATGGATATCCTGGGTGTCTGATGGAGGTAAACACCCTGTCCTCGACTCGCTGGCACAGTGAGCTGCCCCTGCACACCCAGCAACTCTCCCAGCCAGGTGGGACTGCTGTCTCCTCTCTCCATCACATCCTTACCAGAGAATCCTCTTCACTGGCCTCTCTTCCCCCTCCCTCTCGGCTCCCGCTGATCTTCCTCAAGAACCTGTCCTTGCACCCGCCCCCATCCCTTCTATTTCTCATCTGCCCACTGCCCCTCACTGGCATCATCTGAGGCCTTTGAGTTAGTTCATGTTTACACCAACAACCTCACCATCACCTTTCTCCTTAGGGTTAGAAGTCAATGGAGCAGGAGCTGGTCATTTAGCCCATTGATTCTGCTCCACTATTTAATGAGATCCTGGCTGATCTGACAGTCTTCATTTTCCTGCCTTTTCTCCATAAACCCTGATGCCCCTTCCTGATGAAAAATCTCTCTATCTCAGCCTTGTATGTACTCAATGACCCAGGCGTCAACAGCCCTCTGTGGCAAAGGATTCCAGAAATATATCCCCCTCTGAGAGAAGAAATTCTCCCTCACCCCGTCTTAAATTGGGTGACCCTTTACTCTGAGATGATGCCCTCCAGTCTCAGGCTCTCCCACAAGGGGAAACATCCTTTCCACATCTTCCTTGTCAAGTCCCCAGAGAATCGAAGGAACTGCGGATGCTGTAAATCAGGAGCTAAAGCAAAAGTTGCTGGAAAAGCTCAGCAGGTCTGGCAGCATCTGTGAAGCAAAAAGCAGAGTTAATCTTTCGGGTCTGGTGACCCTTCCTCAGAACAGGAAGAACTCTGAAGAAGGGTCACTGGACCCAAAACATTAACACTGATTTTTCCCGTCACGGATGATGCCAGACCTGCTGAGCTTTTCCAGCAATTCCTGTTTTGTTCCTAAAGAATCTTGTATGATTCAATGATGTCACCTTCCTCTAAATTCCAATGAACATAGGCTCGATCTGCACAACTTTCCCTTATACAACCTTTAATTACCTCGAGACCCGACTACTCCAACACACCCCCAGCTTATCTCCCACATTCCAACCTCCTGAAATTTTAGGTAACCCAAACCTCTGTCCTAACTACACACCAAATCTTGCTCATCCTGCAGCTTCCTGTACTCAGGGATCTAATATTGATCTTGGTCAAGAAGATGCCTCATTTTAAAATTCTTATCCTGAATCTCTCCGTGGCCTCTCTCTCCTCTCTAACTCTATCATGTCCTCCAGCCCCACAGCCCTCTGAGATTTCTGCATCCCTCCAATCCTGGCCTCTAGAATATTCCCAATTTTAATCTCTCCACAATTTATATATGGTCATGTCTTCAGCTGCCTGATGATCCCTAAACCTCTAAGTCTCTACACCTCCTCTTTAAAATCTACATTTATGTCCAAGTCTTTGATTATTCCTCCAATCTGTTCATTCTTTCAATTGGTGTCAGTGTCTTTTGTCAGATTAAGTTCATTCACAGCAATTTTGGAACTCTCTTTACACGCTAAAGGTGCTATACAAATGCAAGGGTGATGTTGACACTGGGTATAAGACTTCATGAGTGCAGACCACATTACATATGGCTCAGAAAACAACATGTGCAACGCCTTATAGAGTGGGGCACTCGTAGAGAAGGCACAGGGCAGCTTCACCAGATTGGTGAATGATGCTTGGTTGTTCTCAAGGGAGAATGGAAATCTTCATTAACACAGAGAAAGATCATGTCAAAAGCATTAC
This sequence comes from Ginglymostoma cirratum, assembly GCA_024137785.1. Classification (NCBI taxonomy): domain Eukaryota; kingdom Metazoa; phylum Chordata; class Chondrichthyes; order Orectolobiformes; family Ginglymostomatidae; genus Ginglymostoma; species Ginglymostoma cirratum. The sequence continues at coordinate 280,317 of JAHRHZ010000265.1, read as the reverse complement.
CTCATTGGACATGGGCATCACAGGGCATGCAGCATTTACTGCCTGATCCTAACTGCCCCTTGAAATGAAAGGTTTGCTAGACTGTTTCAGAGGGTGGTTAACAACCAGCCACATTGCTGTGGGTGTGGAGTCACAAGTAGGCCAGACCAGGTGAGGATGGCAGATTTCCCTCCCTAAAGGACATTAGTGAACCCAATGGGTTTTTACGAGAATTAACAACATTTGCACGGTCACCATTAGACTAGAGTTTTAAATCCAGTTATTAAGTGAATTCAAATCTCACCAGTTGCCATGGTGGGAATCATGTCCCCAGAACATTAACCTGGGGCCTCAATTAGTAGCCCTGTGGCAATTATTAGGTGCGCATGTATTTATGGGTTGTTAGAACAGGAAGATGGTAATTTGGATATTATAGGACTACGAGGCATTTATCATGCGATTGCCTGGATTTGCAAAGTCAAAAGTTTGGAATCTAATCTGCTGTCTACAAAAAAAAAACCCAAGTGACTTTGAAGAGCAGTGTCCAGCAATTTTGTTAGAGAGAGATCAGAGTGCAGTTTTACTCATTTAATGGTGAACAAACAGAGCTGAGAAACTATAATAGCTCTGTGGTGTCATCACCTAGCAACAGCCTCTGGACCGAGGTAATGAGTGTATTTCTCAGTACACACCAGTTCACAGAGACCTTTGTAAGCACAAGCAGTGTTGTCTAAGGTTTCAAGGCCGCAGGAGTGTACCGGCAGGCAGGAAGATGGTTTGAAGTGTGTCTACTTCAACGCCAGGAGCATCCGGAACAAGGTGGGTGAACTTGCAGCATGGGTTGGTACCTGGGACTTCGATGTTGTGGCCATTTCGGAGACATGGATAGAGCAGGGACAGGAATGGTTGTTGCAGGTTCCGGGGTTTAGATGTTTCAGTAAGATCAGGGAAGGTGGTGAAAGAGGGGGAGGTGTGACATTGTTAGTCAAGGACAGCATTACAGTGGTAGAAAGGACGTTTGATGAGGACTCGTCTACTGAGGTAGTATGGGCTGAGGTTAGAAATAGGAAAGGAGAGGTCACCCTGTTGGGAATTTTCTATCGGCCTCCGAATAGTTCCAGAGATGTAGAGGAAAGGATTGCAAAGATGATTCTGGATAGGAGCGAAAGGAACAGGGTAGTTGTTATGGGGTCTTTAACTTTCCAAATATTGACTGGAAACGCTATAGGTCGGGTACTTTAGATGGGTCAGTTTTTGTCCAATGTGTACAGGAGGGTTTCCTGACACAGTATGTAGAAATGCCAACAAGAGGCGATACCACATTGGATTTGGTACTGGGTAATGAACCAGGCCAGGTGTTAGAATTGGAGGTAGGTGAGCACTTTGCTGATAGTGACCACAATTTGGTTACGTTTACTTTAGCGATGGAAAGGGATAGATATATACCTCAGGGCAAGAGTTATAGCTGGGGGAAAGACAATTATGAGGCGATTAGGCAAGACTTAGAATGCTTAGGATGGAGAAGGAAACTGCAAGGGCTGGGCACAATTGAAATGTGGAGCTTGTTCAAGGAACAGCTACAGTGCGTCCTTGATAAATATTTACCTGTCAGGCAGGGAGGAAGTAGTTGAGCGAGGGAACCGTGGTTTACTAAAGAAGTTGAATCTCTTGTCAAGAGGAAGAAGGAGGCTTACGTAAAGATGAGGCATGAAGGCTCAGTTTGGGAGCTTGAGAGTTACAAGTTAGCCAGGAAGGACCTAAAGAGAGAGCGAAGAAGAGCCAGGAGGGGACATGAGAAGTCTTTGGCAGGTAGGATCAAGGAAATGCCTAAAGCTTCCTGTAGGAATGTCAGGAATAAAATAATGACTAGAGTAAGATTAGGGCCAGTCAAGGACAGTCGTGGGAAGTTGTGCGTGGAGTCCGAAGAGATAGGAGAGGCGCTAAATGAAAATTTTTTGTCAGTATTCACACATGAAAAAGACAATGTTGTCGAGGAGAATACTGAGATACAGGCTATTAGACTAGACAGGATTGAGGTTCATAAGAAGGAGGTGTTAGCAATTCTGGAAAGTGTGAGAATAGATAAGTCCCCTGGGCCGGATGGGATTTATCCTAGGATTCTCTGGGAAGGTAGGGATGTGATTGCAGAGCCTTTGACTTTGATCTTTATGTCGTCATTGTCTACAGGAATAGTGCCAGAAGACTGGAGGATAGCAAATGTTGTCCCCTTGTTCAAGAAGGGTAATTACCTTGGTAACAACCCTGGTAATTATAGACCAGTGAGCCTTACTTCGGTTGTGGGTAAAGTGTTGGAAAGGATTACAAGAGACAGGATTTATAATCATCTAGAAAGGAATAATTTGATTAGGGATAGTCAACACGGTTTTGTGAAGGGTAGGTCGTGCCTCACAAACCTTATTGAGTTCTTTGAGAAGGTGACCAAACTGGTGGATGAGGGTAAAGCGGTTGATGTAGTGTATATGGATTTCAGTAAAGCGTTTGATAAGGTTCCCCACGGTAGGCTATTGCAGAAAATGCGGAGACATGGGATTGAGGGTGATTAAGCGGTTTGGATCAGAAATTGGCTAGCTGTAAGAAGACAGAGGGTGGTGGTTGATGGGAAATGTTCATCCTGGAGTTCAGTTACTAGTGGTGTACAGCAAGGATCTGTTTTGGGGCCACTGCTGTTTGTCATTTTTACAAATGACCTGGATGAGGGCGTAGAAGGATGGGTTAGTAAATTTGCAGATGACACTAAAGTCGGTGGAGTTGTGGATAGTGCGGAAGGATGTTTCAGGTTACAGAGGGACATAGATAAGCTGCAGAGCTGGGCTGAGAGGTGGCAAATGGAGTTTAATGCAGAAAAGTGTGAGGTGATTCACTTTGAAAGGAGTAACAGGAATACGGAGTATTGGGCTAATGGTAAGATTCTTGGTAGTGTGGATGAGCAGAGAGATCTCGATGTCCATGTACATAGATCCCTGAAAGTTGCCACCCAGGTTGATAGGGTTGCTAAGAAGGCGTACGGTGTGTTAGGTTTTATTGATAGAGGGATTGAGTTTCGGAGCCGTGAGGTCATGTTGCAGCTGTACAAAACTCTGGTGTGGCCGCACTTGGAGTATTGCGTACAGTTCTGGTCGCTGCATTGTAGGAAGGATGTGGAAGCATTGGAAAGGGTGCAGAGGAGATTTACCAGGATGTTGCCTGGTATGGAGGGAAGGTCTTATGAGGAAAGGCTGAGGGACTTGAGGCTGTTTTCGTTAGAGAGAAGAAGTTTGAGGTGACTTAATAGAGACATACAAGATGATCAGAGGATTAGATAGGGTGTACAGTGAGAGCCTTTTTCCTTGAATGGTGACGGCTAGCACGAGGGGACATAGCTTTAAACTGAGGGGTGATAAGATATAGGACAGATGTCAGAGGTAGGTTCTTTACTCAGAGAGTAGTAAGGGCGTGGAATGCCCTGCCTGCAACAGTTGTAGACTCGCCAACTTTAAGGGGATTTAAATGGTCCTTGGATAAACATATGGATGATAATGGAATAGTGTAGGTTAGATGGGCTTCAGACTGGTTTCACAGGTCGGCACAACATCGAGGGCCGAAGGGCCTGTACTGCACTGTAATGTTCTATGTTCTGTGTTCTATAACATCCACAGAAATTACTGGAGAAACTCAGCAGGTTTGGCAGCATTTGTGGAGAGAGAAGCAGCGCCAACATTTCAAGTTCAGTGACCCTGCTTCAGAACTACCTCTCTCACTCAATAAGAGGCAGGGCTTGGGGCTGAAAGCAACACTCTTGGAGAGAGAGAGCATGCTAACGTTTCGAGTCGAGGTGACTCTTCATCAGAGTTGGTGAAGAGTGACCGGGCAGCACTCATGCCATAGTTGGGGAGGGCGGTGTGGGTATAAAGTGCTGATGGAGAAAAGATATTGATAAATCTGATTAACCCTGATAAATGTTCACTTACCAATACTCCAATCTGCTCAAAAACAGAAATTGCTGGAAAAGCTCAGCACGTGCTGGCAACATCTGTGGAGAGAAATAAGGGTTAATGTTCCGTGTCGAATGACACTTCCTCAGAACTGATCAAATCACCAACCTGTTCCTCAGCTGAATCTGAAATCTGGTTTTAATAATTTCGCGATAGTTAGTCGTCAGATCTCACCGACAGGAACTATGAGGAGCCATTTTTTGTTGTCTAAGTTCATCCTGGATATTGTTTGTTCCCTCTTTTGTCTACTTCATCCCCATCCATCATAGCTGCTCTGCCAAGTCATGTCTATCTTTGCCCTGTCCCTGTTTTGATTGGGCCCAGGTTTAGGATGAATGGGGAAGTTACTTTAATTCACACTGTAACTTATTGATAACAACTTTGGATCTTCTTTGGAGAATAGGCTTGACTGGAATAAAAGATAACAAGGTGTGGGGCTGGATGAACACAGCAGGCCAAGCAGCATCAGAGGAGCAGGAAAACTTGACGTTTTGGGGCTAGATCCTTCATCAGAAATGGGGGAGGGGAAGAGGGTTCTGAAATAAATAGGGAGAGAGGGGGAGGCGGATAGAGGATGGATAGAGGAGAGGAGAGGTGGAGAGGAGGCAGACAAGTCAAAGAGGCGGGGATGGAGCCAGTAAAGGTGAGTGTAGGTGGGGGGGTAGGGAGGAGATAGGTCAGTCCAGGGAGTGAGGACAGGTCAAGGGGGCGGGATGAGGCTAGTAAGTAGGAGATGGGGTAGGGCTTGAGGTGGGAGGAGGGGATAGGTGAGAGGAAGGGCAGGTTAGGGAGGCGGGGACGAGCTGGGCTGGTTTTGGGATGCTGTAGGGGGAGGGGAGATTTTGAAGCTTGTGAAGTCCACATTGATGCCTACCTTCTCTTCTATCCATCTTCTATCCGCCTCCCCCTCTTTCCCTATTTATTTCAGAACCCTCTTCCCCTCCCCCATTTCTGATGGAGGGTCTCGGCCCGAAACGTCAAGTTTTCCTGCTCCTATGATGCTGCTTGGCCTGCTGTGTTCATCCAGCCCCATGCTTGTTATCTCGGATTCTCCAGCATCTGCATTATCTCTTGACTGTAATAAAAGCCTTATTTTTGAGTTTATGGAAAAGTGTGGCAATAATTGTTTTATTATTTATGTAACAGTAAAATGAGAGACACCAGTGAGCTTTGTTTCTGATTGAATAAGACATTTACTGTTGTGCTACGGATTGTGGAGGTTCATTTCCTGGACTACCTTCTGCCTCAAAGTTAGGAACACAGTCCCACAGCACCAGAACATTTCCCCCAACTTCCCCTTGGGTGACACGGTAGCTCAGTGGTTAACACTGCAGCCTCACAGCCCAGGGACCCGGGTTTGATTCCATCCTCAGGCAACTGTCTGTGTGGAGATTGCACATTGTCTGTGTGGGTTTCCTCCGGGTGCTCCAGTTTCTTCCCACAGTCCAAAGGTGTGCAGGTTAGGTTGATTGGCCATGCTAAAGTGCCTGTAGAGTTCAGGGTTGTGTAAATTAGGTGGATTAGCCATGGGAAACGTAGGGTTACAGGGAAAGTGTAGAGCGATGAGTCGGGGTGGGATACTCTTCAGAGGGTCAGTCTAAACTTGTTGGGCCGAATGGCCTGCTTTCACACTGTAGGGGATTCTATGATGATTCAGTCTGTAGTCACCATTACCAAGAACCCCTTTTAATTTCAGATCTGTTTATGAATTAAAATGAAATTCCACTGTCTGGTGTGGGATTTGTATGCATGTTTCCAAGAGCATTAACCTGGGTCCCTGGAGTATCACTATCACTGCTTAGTTTTGATGTGGTGAATCTGTTTTCTCTGACAAAGAGGTCAGTGAATGGATCTCAACATGTTGTTGTAACACAACAAGTCATCAGAAAATTAAAGAATGTTTTTGCTTATGAGATTAACAGGACTGTCATCTGAGGCGAAGTTTGTTAGACTGGATTAGTATTCACAAGAGTTTAGATGGATGAGAGGGGGTCTGATTGAAGCGTATAAAATTCTAACAGGGCTGTGCGGACTAGATCTCGAGAGGATAGTGGGGAAGGCTAAAACTAGAGGAAATAGTCTCAGAATACAGGGGAGACTGTTTACAAACAAAATGAGGAAAGATTGATTCATCCTCAAGGTAGTTACCATGTGGAATTCTCTGCCACAGAAGGCTAAGTCACCAAATGTATTCAAGAAAGAGATAGATATATGTTAAAACTAGCAAAAGAGAATGGGGAGAATGCAAGAGAGTGGCAGTGGGATACAGGGTCAGCCTGATTATATGAAATAGCAGTGAAGGCTCTGTAAACAACAAATGCTGGAGATCACAGTAGTTCAGGCAGCATCCATGGCAGCTTTCCTGCTCCTATGATGCTGCTTGGCCTGCTGTGTTCATCCAGCTCCACACCTTGTTATCCATGGACCCTCTGTGATTTCTAGCATGTGTTGTTTTCAGTACAGATTCCAGCTTCTGCAGTAATTTACTCCAGCAGAGAAGGCTCAGAGTCAAATACCCTACCTCCTGCTCCATGCCTCTGTGTATTTCATGAGGGAAATTGAATATAACAATATTGAGGTTATGCTTGATTTATACAGGATGCTGCTGAGACCACAACTGGAGGCTTGTGTACATTATTGACGTTCTTATCAAAAGAATGAGATGAATGGGTCAGAAGCAGTTCAGAAAAGGCTTACGAGACTAAACCCTGGAGTGGGTGGATTGTCATATGAGAAAACGATGGACAGACTGGGCCTGTGTCCACAGAAGTTTCGAAAAGTCTGAGCAACATGGAAACACAGAAGATCCAGAGGGGGCGTACCCAGGGGGGAATGTGGGGAGGAAGCTTTGTGTTGTCGGGGAGTGAGCTAAAGGCTACAGTTTTTTATTTCAATGAAACAAAGAGCTGCAGATGCTGGCAATCTGAAACAGAAACAGAAAGTGCTGGAGAAACTCAGCAGGTCCGGCAGCATCTGTGGAGAGAAAGCACATTAAACATTACAAGGCCAGCAATCCACGGTTGAGCAGGATGGTCACCGGACTCACCACATTGATTCTGCTTTCTCTCTACACAGCCTGCCAGGTCACTTCATTTGTGTGGTTTATAGATTGGAAACGAAAAAAAATGGACTCAGATTTAAAAAGGAGAAAAAGGACAAGAAATTGTCTCCAGCTTTGGGAAAACAAGAGATGCTCATTGGGACAGTGCAGAGGGAGCTTTACTCTGTATCTAACCCCGTGCTGTCCCTGCCCTGGGAGTGTTGGATGGGGGACAGTGCAGAGGGAGCTTTACTCTGTATCTAACCCTGTGCTGTCCCTGTCCTGGGAGTGTTTGATGGGGGACAGTGTAGAGGGAGCTTTCCTCTGTATCTAACCCCGTGCTGTCCCTGTCCTGGGAGTGTTTGATGAGGACAGTGTAGAGGAAGTTTAACTCTGTATCTAACCCCGTGCTGTCCCTGTCCTGGGAGTGTTTGATGAGGACAGTGTAGAGGAAGTTTAACTCTGTATCTAACCCCGTGCTGTCCCTGTCCTGGGAGTGTTTGATGAGGACAGTATAGAGGGAATTCCTTAAACCATAGAATCATATTTGGAAGTGGAGTCTCTGCTGTAGTCGAGGGACCACAGCAGCTAACTTCTGCACAGCAAGATCCCACAAAGAGTAATGTGATAACGACCAGATAAGCCTTATCTTTCAATGGTCTACATTACAAAGGGTAAACCTTGACCACACTGGTTACCAGGTGAATATCCTGGGTTCATTACAATTCCAGACAGGATACCCCCAGCTGACTATTTACCCCAGTGAGGGCCTGATGAAGACAGTGCAATTTATGAACACAATCCTCTCTCACAAGGTATCCCATTCCCTGTCAACCTTGTAGAGGTTAAAAAAATCATGAGGCACATGGATGGGGTAAATGGGCAAGTTCTTTCCCCTGGGGTGTGGGAGTCCAAACTTAAAGGGGTATGGGTTTAAGATGAGAGGGGAAAGATACAAAAGGGACTTGAGGAGAAACCTTTTCATGCGGAGGGTGGTGTCTGTATGGAACGAGCTGCCAGAGGAAGTGGTGGAGGCTGGTACAATTACAACATTTAAAAGGCATCTGGATGGGTACATGAATAGGAAGGGTTTAGAGGGATATGGGCCAAATGCTGGCAAATGGGACTAGACTAATTTGGGATATCTGGTCAGCATGGACAAGTTGGACCAAAGGGTCTGTTTCCATGCTGTATATCTCTGTGACTGTATGAGTCTAACAGTTTTATGTTGTCCTCAGACTGACTCCTATATTTTTTAAAGGAGGTGATTTAACCAGGTTCTCCTGAGGAAATAAAAGAGAGAGTTAATTAGCTACAAATGGGAGAAAGGGGATTAAAATATGAGACACAGTCACAAAGATTAGAAATGAAAGGTGTGGCAATGTTACCACAATCTTGCCCTCTCATGAGAGAGAGGTGGCTGGTGGTGGTTTTAACCTGAGGGTCAGCACACCTCAGAGGCAAGGGCCAAGGTTGAGAAAGAGAGTTCTTCAGGGTAGTCTCAGCTGGTGTGGGAATTGAACCCATGTTGCTTGGTATCATCACCAGCCATTCAGCCAACTGAGCTAATCAAACCCCCAAATGCAAAGTGTAATAACAGTGTCAAAGTAAGCATATGTGAGTCTGTTTGGACCACAACAGATTATGGAATGTTGTGGCCATGATGGTGGGAGCTGGCCTCAATGGCTGAGTGCTCCTCACGCTCTGCTTCCTTCCTCATCATATTCAATCCATGTCTACATGAAGGTGTAGGCAGCTCCAAATGGTTTACCTGAGTTCTACTCATGTTCTCTAACAGGGCGCAATGGAAAACCCAAACCCTGAGAAGGTGGGATAACAAGGTGTGGAGCTGGATGAACAGAGCAGGCCAAGCAGCATCAGAGGAGCAGGAAAGCTTGACGTTTCGGGCCTAGACATTTGCTTTTATTTGGCCATGGGAATGTGGATGTCACTGCCAGACAACAGCTGAGAGGCAACCACATTGCTGTGGATCTGAGTCACATGTAGGTCGGACCAGGTAACGATTTCCCTCCCTGAAGGACGTTAGTTCTTGTGACAATTGACAGCAGTTACCATTGGGTTAGCTTTTAATCCCAGGTTGCCTTTATTAATTGAATTCCAATTTCACCCTCTGCTTTGGTGGGGTTCACACCCATAACTCCAGAGGTTAGCCTGGGGTTCTGCATCAGACACAGCTTAGAGGAGGTTCGCTTGATTGATTCCAGAGATGAGGGGTTTAGGCTGATACTCGCTGGAGTTTCAAAGAAAGAGAGGAGATCTAGTTGAGGTCTGTAAGATGCTAAAGGGGATTGACAAAGTGGATGAAGAGAGAACATTTCCTCATGTGGGGCAATCTAGAATGAAAGATCATGGCTTTAGGCTAAAGGGTGACAGACTTAAGGCAGAGATGATGAGAAATTGCTTCTCTTAAAGGGTTGTGAATCTGTGAAATTCACTCCCTCAGAGTGCAGTGGATGCTAGAACACAATAAATTTAAGGAGGTGATAGATGGATTTATTTTGTTAGTAATGAGTTGAGCGGCAGGGATGTGGAGTTCAGGCTGAGATGAGATCAGCCATGGCCATATTAGACAGTGGAGCAGGTTTGAGGGGCTGAACGGCCAATTCCTGCTCCTAGTTTTTCCGGATTCTATTCCAGTGACAATATCGTTACGACACTCCCTCCATGTATCATGTCTAGTATCTGTCTGGAACAGGTTCAAATTCACACTTGACAGCTGTTTCACAACCAGGATGGGAAGTATCAGAGATCAGGCGGTATCTCAGAGAGAAGCAGGGAAGTTTTAATCTTACAGAGACTCCTCATGTTGCTCTCTTCAGGATCCATGCAAGAATACCAAACCTTCAAACATTTCTCCTCAGGAGGAAGGAGAGCTGATTGGCACATACATGCACTCTGGTTGAGGTGCTGTCACAGAGAAAGCCAGGGTGAACTACAGGCCGCTGGATCAATATAGGAAAAGCGAAAGGTTTGAGAGGACATGGATTTGCACAGTAAGCACAATATGACAAACATCAATATGTAATTAACAGAGGCTCATTCACAAAGAGCTGATTGTTGTGGGTTGGAAGATGAATACAGAGGGGATGAGTGAGAGGGATTCACTCTGTGCCCAGTTACTGAAATGGTGTGACTGTGATCAGGGTCCCTCACCCAGGGACCACATTCAGCATTTCCAGGGTTCAGTGGAGAGCTCTCCAGTCGCTGGATCCCTGGAGAATGTAGCTTCCAGTCACTGGGCCTGACTTCTCCTCAGACTGTGTGTTAGTGTCGCATGAACCTGGATCCATTGAGTTAATGATCTCTCCCTGTGCCAGGTGAACAGACTGGTACAAATTGTCTGACTTTCCATGTGTGCTGAAGTTACCGATGTTCTTTTTCCTGATCTGATCAGTACTTTACAAACAGGAACATTGTGCTCCCATCAAAGCTCACCTGATATGTTCTGAGGCCAAGGAATGAGATCACCTGCTGACCTATCACGTTGTCCTGAGATCCCTCCTCGCTGTCTGGGTGCTGTACTGCACCAGGATAGATTGGTTCCATGTGATTCACTCTGGACATGTAGGGGAGTCATGGTTATTGGTCACCACCCTTCTGAGGGGCTGAAGGATCTGACAGAGTCCATCCCAGGGTGTCAGCGAAGGATCAGCTTATTTGGGGACCTCACTGTTGATGAGAAAGCAAAGAGTCAATAAGGGAGATGATGAGGGCAGTAAGGGGCACTTGGAAGATGCCAGGTCCCTCGGACATCTCCCCCACTCATAAACAGGGGAACAGCTGATGGTCAAGGATGGCCACTGGCAGGACCCCTCCTCAAACATGCCAGAGCTGTTATCACCCCTACCCACACCCCAGCCTGGCAAAAAGATCTGGATTATGGAAAAAGCAACATCAGGCACTGAAATCCAACAAATTCATCTAACACTTAATCATCATATACATCCTCCGACCAGGGATCCACATGTCTAGCATCCTCAGTGGGTTGGTACAGAGGACAATATCCAGGCTTGGGCTGAGAACTGCTAAGTAACATGCGCGCCACACAAATGCCAGGCTATGACCATCACCAATAAGAGACAATCTAACCAACGCCCCTTGACATTCAATGGTGTTCCCATCACTGAATCCCCCACTATCAACATCCTGAGGGTTACCATTGACCAGAAACTCAACTGGACTCACCACATTAACACAGGGGCTACAAGAACAGGCCAGAAGCTGGGAATACTGCGGAGAGTAACTCACCTCCTGACTCCCCAAAGCCTGTCCACCATCTACAAGGCACAGTTAGGAGTGTGATGGAATACTCCCCACTTGCCTGGATGGGTGCAGCCCCAACAACAGTCAAGAAACTTGGCACCATCCAGGACAAAGCAGCCGCTTGATTGGCACCACATCCACAAGCATCCACTCCCTCCACCACCGACACTCAGTAGCAGCAGTGTGTACCATCTACAAGATGCACTGCAGAAATTCACCAAAGATCCTCAGACAGCACCTTCCAAACCCACGACCACTTCCATCTAGAAGGACAAGGGCAGTAGATACATGGGAACACCACCCCCTGCAAGTTCCCCTCCAAGCCCCTCACCATCCTGACTTGGAAATATATCGCTGTTCCTTCAGTGTCACTGGGTCAAAATCCTGGAATACCCTTCCTAAGGGTACTGTGGGTCAACCCACAGCACATGGACTGCAGCAGTTCAAGAAGGCAGCTCACCCCCACCTTCTCAATGAGCAGCTAGGGATGGGACAATAAATGCTGGGACCAGCAAATGACACCCACATCCCAGGATCAAAAAAAAAATTCCTTTCTCTGGCTCCTGTCTCTGCTGCAGTCCCCCTGCCTGCTCTCTCTCTGTCTCTCTCCTAGTCCCTCTCTCTGGTGATCTCCTGGAGATCTGACCACACTCATCCTAACAAAAGCAGCTCTGATTTCACTCGCCCAAAACTACATGTCAATTCCTGCCAGACAAGTTACAACAAGGTGCATTTATATAGGCTCTTTTGCATTGACAAAAGTCTCAAAATGCTTCACCGGAACCAAATCTATCACTTGAACCAGTTGTTGGAATCTGAAGAGACTTGGTCAAACAGTTACAACTTAGGGATCACTTTACCAGCAAAAAGAGAGAGAGGGAAGGAGGAGACAGATGGTGCAGGGAGACAACACCAGATCCTGCAGCTGGGGTAGCAGATATTATGATAAACCTGGAGCATGCTTAACATGCCAGAGTTCAGGGCTGGAGGAACTTAGAAGGTTGTTTCTCTGAGGAAGTTATAGAGAGCGAGACAGAGGGGGAGAGAGAGAGAGACTAGGCTGTATAAGAATTTGAAAACAAGGAGGAGGATCTGAGAATTACGCAGGTGATAAAGCTACAGGTGAGAACACAGGCAGCAGTAGTTTTGAATGACATTAAGAGGGTAGAATTTAGGAAAACAGCAGAGATTGTTTTAGAATAGTCACACTGAGGGGCAAGAAAGGAGAGCTGCAGCAGCAGGTTACTGAGACAATGGATAATGTTCCAAATCAGCAATAGCCTCAGTGACAGAGTTTGTCAAATATGTTGTGAGATTGCGACAGACTGGTTTAATCTTGGGCTGTTGCTGGGGTGAGGGCTGGATTTAGGAGCCAGGGACCGAAAACAATGGCTTCAGTCTTCCCCATACATAATCAGAGGACATTTCAGCTCCTTGGACCTCCTCCGCTCTTGCTTCATTACACACGTACCTTGCCCTAGCTCAGACTGTCATTTCCTCAAAGGTTAGTCTGAAAGCCCCTTCATTGTGAAGGAAGGTAAATGGCTGCAATCCATACTGACAAAGACACACCCTGCTGTTACTAGATCAAGCATTTGGCCAGATTCCCTGAGGAGCCAATAAAGGCTACCATTGTGTTAAATAACACAATGTGACTACAGCCGGCCACGAGAGGTTAATGGTAATCCAGTGGAAGTTTGTGTGGCATAGTTTAAAGGAGAGTGGTAAATGGTGCTGTTATCTTCCAGCTCAGTGACTGCGTTGTTTCTTCATTGCTGAATCACAATGAAGTTACAAACCACCCTTACCTGGGAGTGTTGAGTTAATAAGCTATGATGGAACTATTTCTGGGTGCTGCAATGTTAGAACATAAGAACGTGGCCCACTTTGCCATTCAATAAGATTCATGGCTGATTTTATTGTGGCCTCAGCTCCACTTACCCGCTCACTCACCATAACCCTTCATTCCTTTACTGTTCAAAAGTTTATCTTTGCCTTAAAAACATTCAATGAGGAAGCCTCAACTGCTTCACTGGGCAGGGAATTCCACAGATTCACAACCCTTTAGGTGAAGAAGCTCCTCCTCAATTCAGTCCTAAACCTGCTTCCCCTTATTTTGAGGCTGTGCCCCCTAGTTCCAATTTCGTTCACCAGTGGAAATGACCTCCCTGCTTCTATCTTATCTATTCCCTTCATAATATTATATGTTTCTATAAGATACCCCCTCATTCTTCTGATTCCAATTAATATAGTCCCAGCCTACTCAGTCTCTCGTCAGAAGCCAACCCTCTCAATTCCGGAATCAACCTAGTGAACCTCCTCTGCACCCCCTCCAGTGCCAGTACATCTTTTCTCAAGTAAGGAGACCAAAACAGTACACAGTACTCCAGGTGTGGCCTCACCAGCTCCCTGTACAGCTGCAACATAACCTCCCTACTTCTGAACTCCATCTCTGTAGCAATGAAGGACAATATTCCATTCGCCTTTTTAATTACCTGCTGCTCCTGCAGACCAACCTTCTGTGATTCATGCACAAGGTCACCCAGGTCCCTCTGCTCAGCAGCATGCTGCAACTTTTTACCATTCAAATAACAGTCCCTTTTACTGTTATTCCTACCAAAATGTACGGCTTCACACTTGTCAACATTGAATTCAATCTGCCAGACCCTCACCCACTCACTTAGACTATCTATATCCCTCTGCAAACTTTCAGTGTCCTCTGCACACTTTGTTCTACCACTCACCTTAGTGTCATCTGTGAACTTTGACACCCTACACATGGTCCCCAAATTAAATTATCTCTGTAAATTGTAAACAATTGCAGTCCCAGCACTGATCCTTGAGGCACTGCCCACTGATCACCAACCAAAAACGCACCCATTTGTCCCCACTCTTTGCTTCCTGTTAGTTAGCCAGCCCTCAGTCAGTGCTAATACATTGCCCCGTAACACATTACGCCTTTATCTTACGCAGCAGCCTTTTGTACTCCACCCTGTTGTGTTCAAATGCAACAAGATCTGGACAATATCCAGGCTTGGGTTGACAAGTGGCAAATAACATTCGCGCCACACAAATGCCAGGCTATGACCATCACCAATAACAGACAATCTAACCACCGCCCCTTGACATTCAATGGTGTTACCGTCACTGAATCCCCCTCCTATCAACATCCTGGGGATTACCATTGACCAGAAACTCAACTGGACTCACCACATTAACACAGGGGCTACAAGAGCAGGCCAGAAGCTGGGAATACTGCAGCGAGTAACACACCTCCTGACTCCCCAAAGCCTGTCCCACCATCTACAGGGCACAAGGCAGGAGTGGGATGGAATACTCCCCACTTGCCTGGATGGGGGCAGCCCCAACAACACTCAAGAAGCTTGGCACCATCCAGGACAAAGCAGCCGCTTGATTGGCACCACATCCACAAGCACCGACTCCCTCCACCACTAACGCTCAGTAGCAGCAGTGTGTACCATCTACAAGATGCGTTGCAGAAATTCACCAAAGATCCTCAGACAGCACCTTCCAAACCCACGACCACTTCCATCTAGAAGGACAAGGGCAGCAGATACATGGGATCACCACCCCCTGCAAGTTCCCCTCCAAGCCACTCACCATCCTAACTTGGAAATATATTGCCGTTCCTTCAGTGTCACTGGGTCGGAATCCTGGAATTCCCTCCCTATGGGGATTGTGGGTCAACCCACAGCACATGGACTGCAGTGGTTCAAGAAGGCAGCTCACCCCCACCTTCTCAAGGGGCAACTAGGGACGGGCAGTAATTGCTGGAACAGCTGGAGACACCCACATGCCATGAATGAATATATGAAAAAATATTCCCAATTCCCCTGGATTAAAACCATGCCAGAGGGATTCTGTTTCCATCCTGCTCTAATTGAGGACTTTCTTGGGGTAATTAATGGCAGTGACAGCCTCCCCCACACCAGTGCTGTTAGCCCCATTTCCCGTCCCTGGCAAACACCTCACTGTGCATTCCTTCCTGCCATCACTCTCCAGTGACAGTAGACCATCACCACTGAGCAGATCCCACCTTCTGGGAAGCTGGTTTCAAATCCCGCCAGGGCAGTTTGTGATGCTTGAATTCAATGAATAAATAATCAGGAATTGAGAGTCTAATAATGTTGATTGTTGTAAAAGCCCATCTGGTTCACTCATGTCCTTTAGAGTGGGAAACCTGCCACCTTTACCCAGTCTGACCTACATGTGACTCCAGACCCACAGCAATGTGGCTGACTCTGAACTGCCCTCTGAAATGGCAGAGTGAGACACTCAGTTGTATCAATCATCTATTCTTTGTTCTCTAGCACAGTTATTTGTGGAGTTAAAGTCATTACACATTATCAAGAAAGTGATGGATAGATTTCTAGAGGCTACTGGTGCCCTGGGGTAAAAGGGAGAGAGCAGGGGTATGACATTGAGATAGAGAATCAGTCGAATGACAGATGGTGCTGAATCACCTAGTCTTGGCTCTACTCTCTCTGTTTCCATGTTAAGTGCTGGCCTAGCCAACACTGCCTACATTGCACGAATGAGACAATGCATTTCTCTGGAGATAAAACAAACAAAATACTGTAGATAACAGGGTGTAGAGCTGGATGAACACAGCAGGCCAAGCAGCATCAGAGGATCAGGAAAGCTTGACATTTCGGGCCTAGACCCTTCATCAGAAAAATACTGTAGATGGTGAAGATTTGAAACAAAAACAGAACAGCTCTGAGAGGGTTGATGGAAACACAATGTTCCTTTTTGTAAAGTACTAATCAGATCAGGAAGAAGAACATCAGTAACTGCAGTAAATAGCACACAAAGAAAATCAGACAGTTTGTACCAGTCTGTTCACCTGGCACAGAGAGAGATCAATAACTCCTGACTGACCTCAGTCATACTGACATAGACCTGTTCAGCACAGAAACAGACCTTTCAGTCCAACTTGTCCATGCTGACCAGATATCCTAAATTAATCTAGACCCATTTGCCAGCATTTGGCCCAGATCCCTCAAAACCCTTCCATCTGGATGTCTTTTAAATGTCTTTTAAAATTTGCGGAGGTGATGATTTAGTGGTATTTTCACTGGATTGTTAATCCAGAGACACCCAGCTAACATGCTGGGGACCTGAGTTCGAACCCTGTCATGGCAGATGGTGGAATTTAAATTCAACAAAAATCTGGAAATGTGTGACTAATGATGGCTGTGAATCCATCGTCGGTTGTTGCAAAAACCCATCTGGTTCACTAATGCCCTTTGGGGACGGAAACTGCCATCCTTACCGGGTCTGGCCTACATGTGACTCCAGACCCACAGCAAAGTGGTTGACTCTTAACTGCCCTCTGGGCAATTAGGGATGGGCAATAAAGGCTGGCTTGGCCGATGATGCCCTTATCCCATTAATGAATTATAAAAGCCTCCTTCATCCACTCTGGCAATTCATTCCACACACGCACCACACTCTGCGTGAAAAAGTTCGCTCAGTGGAGCCAGATAAACGTGACAGTAACACACAGACTGAGCAAAGGCATGCTCAGTGACTCGAAGCTGCTTCTGTCAGGAATTGAGTGAGTGGGGAGCTCTTCAGTGAGCCCTGGGCTCCTGGTAGTGCTGAGTGTGGTCACTGGGTGAGAGACTCTGATGACAGCCACACGCTGTTTCAGCAAACTGACACAGAGCGAATATACCTGTGGAGAGGGGTCAGTGTGTATGGCCCGGTTTGCTTGTCCCACTTCAGTTGTTCTTGGCTTAGCTGTAACACCACTCTCCAGAAAGAATCACAGAATGGGTTGATCAGAAATCAGGCCATTCTGCCAGTCTGTCAGCTGTCTCACTGCAGGAGAAACACAGCTAAACCTGCTCTACCCACTCCCCAACACTACCCCCGGCTCCTGCCTCCACTGCTGCTCTCAGGCAGCCCCTGAAAATGCGTACCTTCCAGGTAGTTACTTTTTAATAACCTACCCAGGAACAATCCGTTAATATTCGTGGCAGAGAAACAGATAACGTTTCAGATTGATGAGATTTCATCCGAAACAATAACTCTCCCTTACTCTGTCCAGTTGTTGGCCAATTTGATAAATATTTACAGCATTTTCTCTTTATTCTCTTTGGTTTGTGTTTTTCAGAATTTTTTTTTATTTGGCAAAATCTCTATCTCAGTGTTGAGAGCTCCAACTGACACAAAGGCTAACCATGGAGAGAGTTTCACAGAGAGCCTGGTGGGCACAGGCTGTGCAAGGGGCCATCTATTCTGCAGTAATAAAGACAGAGGGGATGCCAACTGAAGTGGAGAGGATCATTCAGCCCATTGAGTCTGCAACACCATTCAATGAGATCATGACTGATCTTATAATCCTCAACTCCACTTTCCTGATTATTCCTTATAACCCTTGATTCCCTTCCTGATTAAAAATCTGTCTATTTCAGCCTTGAATATACTTAATGACTCAGCCCTCTGAGGTAAAGAACTCTACAGATTCACTCCCCTCTGAGAGAATAAACAAATCTTCCTTATCTCTGTCTTACATGCAGAAATCACATGACACCAGGTTATAGTGCAACAGGTTTATTTGAAAACACAAGATTTCAGAGCATAGCCCCTTCATCAGGTGAAGTGGAAGGAGGCACACAGACAGGGAGATAATTCGCAGGGAGGTAATGGCAAGACAATTCCAGGTAATTAACAGTGTTGACAGATAAGTAAAAATAGTCTGAGTGGAGGGTTGACAATTTGAATAACATGTCTTTACAAGTGATCAAAAGTGTTTGACGGTGTGAGTAAAGTGTGAACAGCTGAATAACAAGTGATAACTGAGAGAGCTGAAGAGATAGTGGAAGCGTTAGTGGTGATCTTTCAGGAATCGCTAGAGTCAGGGAGGCTCCCAGAGGACTGGAAAATCACTAACATGCCACCCCTGTTTAAAAAGGGAGTAAGGCAAAAGACCGAAAATTACAGGCCGATTACCCTAACCTCGGTTGTGGGTAAGAGACAGTATAGTAAAATAGGGCAAAGTCAGCATGATTTCATCAAGGGGAGGTCATGTCTGACAAATCTGCTAGAATTCTTTAAGGTAGTAACGATCGGGGTAGAGCAAGGAGATCCAATGGATGTTATCTACCTGGACTTCAAGAAGACCTTTGACAAGGTGCCACACAGGAGGCTGCTGAGTAAGATAAGGGCCCATGGTGTTAGAGGCAGGGTGCTAGCATGGATAGTAGATTGGCTGTCTGGCAGAAAGCAGAGAGTGGGGATAAAAGGGTCTTTCTCAGGATGGCAGCCGGTGACAAGTGGTGTTCCGCAAGGGTCAGTGTTGGGACCACAACTTTTCACTTTATACATTAATGATCTAGATGAAGGCGCCGTGGGCATTCTGGCTAGGTTTGCAGATGATACAAGGAGAGGTGGAGGGACAGGTAGTATTGAGGTGGTGGCAAGGCTTCAGAAGGATTTGGACAGATTAGGAGAGTGGGCAAAGAAGTGGCAGATGGAGTACAACATGGGAAAGTGTGAGGTCATGCACTTTGGTAAGAAGAATAAAAGCATGGACTATTTTCTAAATGGGGAGAAAATTCAGAAGTGTGACGTGCAAGGAGACTTGGGAGTTCTAGCCCAGGATTCTCTCAAGGTAAACTTGCAGGTTGAGTCAGTAGTCAGGAAGGCAAATGCAATGTTGGCATTTATTTTGAGAGGACTTGAATATAAAAACAGGGATTTACTACTGAGGCTCTATAAGGCTCTGGTGAGGCCACATTTGGAGTATTAGGTGCAGTTTTGGGCCCCATATCTCAGGAAGGATGTACTGGCCCTGGAGCGGGCTCAGAGGAGATTCACGAGAATGGCCCTAGGAATGGAAAACTTAACATATGAGGAACGTTTGAGGACTCTGGGACTATACTCATTGGAGTTTAGAAGGATGGGGGGCTAATTGAAACTTACAGAATACTGAATGGCCGGGACAAAGTGGAGGTTGGGAAGATGCTTCCATTGATAGGAGAGACTAGGACCCGAGGCACATCCTTAGAGTAAAAGGAAGACCTTTTAGAACAGAGATAAGGAGAAACATCTTCAGCCAGAGAGTGGTGAATCTATAGAACTCACTGCCTCAGAAGGCTGCAGAGGCCAGGTCATTGAGTACATTTAAGACTGAGATAGATAGGTTCTTGATTGTCAAGGGGATCAAGGGTTACAGGGAGAAAGCGGGAGAATGGGATTGAGGAACTTATCAGCCAATGATTGAATGGCAGAGCAGACTTAATGGTCCGAATGGCCTAATTTCCGCTCCTGTGTCTTATGGTTTTCTGGTCTTAGTGAAGCAATGATTTATAATCTGATTAATTGAGACAGAGAGATAATTACAAAAAAATCAAAAATAGGATGATGTTAGAGACAAACCAAATGGGTCTAATCAAAGTAACAAGTAATTCAAAACTGCACAAATGGAAAGTATTCAGCCTGGAGCTCAGTGACCAGTGGTGTGCTGCAGGGATCTGTTCTGAGACCTCTGTTCTTTGCGATCTTTATAAATGACTTGGATGAGGAAGTGGAAGGGTGGGTTAGTAAGTTTGCCAATGACATGAAGGTTGGTGGAGAAGTGGACAGTGTGGAGGGCTGTTGTAGGTTGCAACGGGACATTGACAAGATGCAGAGCTGGGCAAAGAAATGGCAGATGGAATTCAACCCGGAAAAGTGTGAAGTGATTCATTTTGGAAAGTCAAATTTGAATGCAGAATACAGGGTTAATGGCAGGATTCTCAGCAATGTGGAGGAACAGAGGGATCTTGGGGTCCACGTCCATAGATCCCTCAAAGTTGCAACCCAAGTTGACAGGGTTGTAAAAGAAGACATGTGGTGAGTTTGCTTTCACTGGCAGGGGAATTGAGTTTAAGAGCCGTGAGATTATGCTGCAACTCTACAAAACCCTGGTAAGACCACATTTGGAATATTGTGTTCAGTTCTGGTCACCTCATTACAGGAAAGATGTGGAAGCTTTAGAAAAGATGCAGAGGAGATTTACCAGGATGCTGCCTGGACTGGAGGGCAGGTCTTATGAGGAAAGGTTGAGGGAGCTAGGGCTTTTCTCATTGGAGTGAAGAAGGATGAGAGGCGACTTGATAGAGGCATAGATAGAGTGGATAGTCAGAGACTTTTTCCCAGGGCGGAAATGACTATTACGAGGGGAAATAATTTTAAGGAGATTGGAGCAAGGTATAGGGGAGATGTCAGAGGTAGGTTCTTCACGTAGAGTGGTGGGCGTGTGGAATGCGCTGCCGGCAGTGGTAGTGGAGTCAAATAGTTTAGAGACTTTTAAGCAACTCTTGGATAGGCACGTGGAGGATAGTAAAATGTAGGGTATGCAGGGTAGTTTGATCGTAGAGTAGGATAGACAATAGACAATAGGTGCAGGAGGAGGCCATTTGGCCCTTTGAGGCAGCACCACCATTCATTATGATCATGGCTGATCATCCACAATCAGTATCCTGTTCCTAATAGGATAATAGGTTGGCAAAACATTGTGGGCCGAAGGGCATGTACTGTGCTGTACTACTCTATGTTCTATGTTCTGTGTACAAACAAATTAAGGTAGAGAGATCACAACAATTTATCAAGATGATAGTGTCAAACAGGACAGCAAAGAATGTTTTACAGATACAGAACTGTGTGGGGGCGTTCACCTGTAGTGTGACATCCACCCAAGATCCTGGTTGAGGCTGTCCTCATGGGTACTGAACTTGGCGATCAGCCTCTGCTTGGTGACTCTGCGTTGTTGTTGTGTATCCTGAAGTCCGCCTTGGAGGGTGTTTACCTGAAGATCCAAAGCCGAATGTCCTTGACCACTGCAGAGTTCCCCCACTGGGAGGGAACATCTCTGTCTGGCGATCGTTGCACGGTGTCCATTCATTTGTTTTCGTAGTGTCTGCATGGTTTCGCCAATATACCGTGCCTCGGGGCATCCTTGCCTGCAGCATATGAGCTAGACAACGTCAGCAGAGTCACATGAGTATCTGCCGTGCACGTGATGGGTGGTGTTCCCACATGTGAGGGTAGTGTCCATGTCGAAGATCTGACCTGTCTTGCAGAGGTTGCCATGACAGGGTTGTATTGTGTTGTGCTCGATGTTGTCCTGAAGGCTGGGTAGTTGTCCTGAAGGCTAAGATTTGGCAGTTGTTTGAAGGCGAGAAGTGGAGGCATGGTGAAGATCTTGGTGAGATGCTCATCATCATCGATAATGTGTTAAATGTTGTGAGGAACATGGCGTAGTTTCTCCGCTCCTGGGAAGTACTGGATCACGAAGGGTGCCCTATCGAACGTATCCTGTGTCTGTCTTCTGAGGAGGTCATTACAGTTTTTTGCTGTGACATGTTGGAACAGGTGATTGATGAGTTGTGCATTGTATCCTGTTCCTATGAGGGTGCCCTTCAACACCTTCAGGTGCCTACTGCATTGTTCCTGATCCAAACAGATCCTGTCTTTGCGTAAGGCTTGTCCGTAGGGTATGGCTGTTTTAATATGGTTAGGGTGGAAGCTAGAGAAATGCACCGTCGTGAGGTTATCCGTGGGCTTGCAGTAGCTTGAGGTATTGAGGTGTCCGTCCCTGATTGAGATGCATCTGTCCAAGAAGGAGACTGATTCTAAAGAGTAGTCCATGGTAAGTCTGATGGTGGGATGAAACCTGTTGATATCACTATGTAGTTGTTTCAGTGATTCCTCGCCATGAGTCTAAAGGAAGAAAACGTTGTCAATGTATCTGGTTCATAGCGTTGGTCAGAGGCTCTGTGCAGCAAAGAAGTCTTTTTTGCACCTGTGCATGAAAATGTTGGCATATTGGGGAGCAAACCTGGTCCCCATGGCTGTTCCATGTGTCTGGATGATGAACTGGTTGTCGAAGGTGAAGACATTGTGGTTGAGCATGAATCGGATAAATTCTAGGATGCCATCTGGAAATTGTCAGTTGTTGGTATTGAGTACCGAGGTTGTTGCAGAGATACTGTCATTGTGGGGGACGCTGGTGTACGGTGCTGAAATGCTCACTGTGACGAGGAATGTTCCTGGTTCAACTGGTCTATGGGTGCTGAGTTCCTGTAAGAAATCTGTAGTGTCGTGACAGAAGCTGGGGGTTCCCTTTACAATGGGTTTCAAAATGCCCTCCACATCACCAGAGAGGTTCTCACACAGGGTCCCAATTCCTGATACGATAGGATATCCAGGTGTGTTGGCTTTGCGTATCTTCAGAAAGCAGTAGAAGTCCGCTGCACAAGAATTACACAGGATGAGAGTGTGTGGGACACTGTGAGGGATTGGATGAAAAATCTCGTTCAGTCCATTGAGTTCATGGGTATGTTCTTTACCAGTTGTCTGTAGTGATCCTGGTTGTTCAGTTGTCTGTATATGTCCCTATAGTAGCTCGTTCTATTCTGTATGATGATGTCTCCTCCTTTGCCTGCTGGTTTGATGACAATGTTGTGATTGATTTGGAGAACACGGATGGTGTTGCGTTGCACCTGTGTGATGTTTTGCATTGCCTTGTGAGGGCGGCTGATGAGTCTGGCGTTAACACATTCTCTGGCCACTTCAGCATACATGTCAAGCCCCATGCAACAGCATTCCTGAGGGGCCCAACTTGAATCCTTCCTTGCTCGCTCCCCCATGGATCTCTTGATTCAGTTCATTGGTTGTCTCATTGGGCTCGCTGCTGACATCTTGGAAAAATTCCCAGAGTCTCATTCGTCTGATGAGTTCCACTGTGCCTGCCATGAGACCAACGGGGTCTGTTTTAGTGGTGGGGCAGAAATTGAGTCCTCGGCTGAGAACTTCGATCCTGTCCAGTTGAAGAGTGTGGTCAGATAAGTTGACGACAGATTGTCCTGTGGTGGTACCAGGGGAGACCAGGGGAGGTTACTGCTGGCGGTGATGCCAAGTTCCTCCAGTTTCTTGTTCTTGGTGTGCATGTAGGTGGTGTAGTTCCATTCCCTCGTCTGTTTGGCTGTGTCTCTTAAATACACTACTGTATCCTGAGCACAAACTGTGTCTTCACCTAGACACACAGAACAGCCATGGGGACCAGATTGGCTCCCCAATACACCAACATTTTCCTGCACAAGGTCCAACAAGACTTCATGCCACAGCGAAAAACCGTAATGACTTCCTCAGAAGACAGACCGGGGATACATCCGATAGAGTACCCTTCGTCATCCCCATGTTCTTCACAGCCTTCATCACATTATCGATGACGATGAGCATCTCACTGAGATCTTCCCCTTGCCTCCGCTTCTTGCCTTCAAACAACTACCAAACCTTAAACAGACCACTGCTCACAGCAAACTACCCAGCCTTCAGGACAACATCGACCACAACACAATACAACCTTGTCATGGCAACCTCTGCAAGACAGGTCAGATCTTCGACATGGACACAACCCTCACATGTGGGAACACCACCCATCACGTGCACGGCAGATACTCATGTGACTCCGCTGACGTTGTCTAGCTCATATGCTGCAGGCAAGGATGCCCCGAGGCATAGTATGTTGGCGAAACCATGCAGACACTATGACAAAAAATGAATGGACACCATGCAACAATCGTCAGACAGAGATGTTCCCCCCCAGTGAGGGACCACTTCAGTGGTCAAGGACATTCGGCTTCGGATCTTCAGGTAAACGCCCTCCAAGGTGGACTTCGGGATACACAACAACAATGCAGAGTCGCCAAGCAGAGTCTGTAGCCAAGTTCGGTACCAATGAGGACAGCCTCAACCGGGATGTTGGGTGCATGTCACACTACAGGTGACCCCCACCATGCCATACGCTCACAGTGACAAGAATATGTACACTCTCTCTCTCACACACACACTCACACTCTCACACACACACACAACACACGCTTTCAGCCTACCTCACATACACACACATGCACACATGTGAATCTGTGGGGTGAATTTGTATTTGCAGATACATTCTATTTTGTTCAAAAAGCATACAATTTATAGACAGTCAGTCAATGTGGTATTTTATAAATTCATACTTTAGTAATAAAACCAATCTGACTCCAAACCAAAACACAGACAGATTCTAAACAAGGCCTCGCACATAACATGCATTGTCTGACCTAAAACGTCACCTCCTCTTTACCCTGATAAAGCCTTCGTTTTCTCAGGGCAGTGACTTTAAAGAAATTCAGGGATTTATATATACATATTAATCAATTAAAATATCTTTGGTTTGTTTAATAAATCCTCATCAGTGGTGTGACCCTTTGATCTTTTACTTATAAATTCGGTGTCTGGTACTACGTCTCTCACTAACACCTGAAGGAGAAGTAAGACTCCGAAAGCTTGTGTAGGGATGGCTTTGGAGAGATGTTCATCATGATCAATGACATGTTGTAGGCTGCGAAGAGCATGGCATAGTTTCTCCTAGAATTATTACCTGGAATTATCTTGACATTATCTCTCTGCCAATAAATTCTGTGCCTGTGCGCTTTCCTCCACTTCACCTGACGAAGGAGCAGAGCTCTGAAAGCTTGTGATTTCAAATAAAACAGTCGGACTATAACCTGGTGTCATGTGATTTCTGACCTTGTCCACTACAGTCTAACACTGGCACCTCCGCATCTCTGTCTTAAATGGGTGACCCTTTACTCTGAGATAGTGCTCTCTGATCCTAGACTCTCTCACAAGGGGGAACAACCTCTCCACATCTCCCCTGGCAAGTCCCCTCAGAATGTTGTATTTTCAATCAGGTCACCTCTCATTCTCCTAAACTCCAATGAGTACAGACCTAACCGACTCAAGCTTTCCTCATAAAACAGTCCCTCCGTTCCTGGGATCAGCTGGGTGAACCTTCTCTGGATTGACTCCAATATCTTTCCATGAATGAGGAATCCAAAACTGTTTGCAGTTTTCCAGCTGTGATCTGGCCTGTGCTGTGTATCATCTCAGCAAAACCCGCTACATCTAAATTCCATTTCCTTCACGTTACAAACACCAGGACCAGCCTGTGGGCAGATGCTAACCTGTGCAGGAGACTGGACTGTGTTTACACAGGCCAGTTGTCATTCTACGACGTAAAAGGAAGTTGCTGGAAAAGCTCAGCAGGTTCTGGCAGCATCTGTGAAGAAAAGAAAATCAGGGTTTTGGGATCGGTGACCCTTCCTCAAAATTGTAATTTTACATTCATCTGGGATAGTGATCTATATTTATGTATGCAGAATCACCAGCCAAACATTAGGAAATGACGGGGGGAGCGGAATGTTCTCTTACCCCTCAGTTAAATAGGGGTCAGGAAGGGTCAGGCCTCATCCTGAGGGCTCTACAATGAGGGTTCTACTCTTTCCTGGATTTTGGCTCAAGCTTGAGCTCATGTCTTATTCTCCAATGTGAATAGGATTATCTTCCTCATTGGGAATGGCACTGGAGAGTAAGGGTCAGTGACTAAGTATCTGAGGTGGTGTTACTGCAGAGGACTTTGTTGAGTATACCCAATCACAAAGGCCTCAAAGGAGGGTCAGGGTCTGAACACATCAGTCAATGAACTCAGCAAACAGCAACGCTGCACAGCTCAATCAGACAGGTCAGAGAAGCATCAACAGCAAGGCAGGTATGAGAGTTAGCGCCTCGCTGAGTGAAAGCCCTGGAGAAACTCAATTGGAATATGAGATTAAAGGTACACAGAGCCATTTAGAAACAGTTAAATAGAATGCTTTGTACATCATTTAATCTGATGGAATATGTGTGTTCAACAGTGCCTCATATCTATCATGTGTTTCAGCACCGTAACGAGTCAATCTCAGAAAGCAGAGGATGGTCTGAGAGACAACAGGACACAACAAGAGCAGATTGAAACCATTGTCTAAAAACACAGATTTCAGCTTCTGAAAATTCTGAAGGCAGACCAATTAAAGAGAATTAAAGAGAATTATAGCACTAGCTATAAGATGCACTGCAGAAATTCACCAAAGATCGTCAGACAACGCCTTCCAAACCCTCAACTACGACAATCTACAACAACAAGGGCAGTAGATACATGGGAACACCACCCCGAGTCAGCTCCCCTCCCAGCCACTCCCCATCCTGACTGGGAAATATATTGCCATTCCTTCACTGTTGCTGGGTCAGTTCTCTAGAATTCCCTCCCTAAGGGCATTGTGGGTCTATCCAACAGCACAGGGTCTGCAGGGGTTGAAGGGGGCAGCTCACCCCGACCTTCTCAAAGGCAACGAGGGATGAGCAATGAGATAACAAGGTGTAGAGCTGGATGAACACAGCAGGCCAAGCAGCATCAGAGGAGCAGGAAGGCTGACGTTTCAGGCCTAGACCCTTCTTCAGAAAATCAGGGATGAGCAATAAACACCGGCCCGGCCAGTGACACCCACATCCCACATGCGCATTTAAAAAATTACTAGGGGTAAGCTATTTGAAGTGAGACTGAAGAAATGCAGGAGGTTGATTTGAACAGGTCAGTTGTACACCCAGTAGGACAGGGTGACATTAACTTGAAGGGGCTGTAGAATTGGACAGTTGCTTTATTGTGAGTAAAGACCAAGCCCACGTTTGAGTATTACCCAAGGGTGGTGCATTTGTCGCTGGGCTCTGGCTACAGGCTGGTCCGTAAATCTCAGGAATGGTTTTTGTGTTGGCAGAGACGTTCCAAGCCTGGTGCTCAGGAGGTCAGAGGTCAGAGGTCATCAACCACAGAGCACGACTGTTGCTTTAATCTTGTGGCCTTCCCAACTCAGTCATGGGGCAGTTATTCTGAGTGTTTAAAATAAGTTCTCTGGGGAGCAGTCATTTAAGGTCAGTTCATTTCTTAGAAACTATCATGTCACTTCGTTAAAGGAAAACGGCATGAAATAATCTTGGAATGTTAACTCCCTCAATACTTCCACAAAATCCCTGCCCGGGCCTGTTGACTTTCAAACACGTGTGGAGCATAAAATGAAGCCTTTCTGCCCTTTGAGGCTGTGCATAGTCCCTACCAAGCAATCTGTTGGCTCCAGATGGTAATGGCCTAGGGGTATCACTGTGAGACTATTAGTCCAGGTAATGTTCTCGAGACTTGGGTTCAAGTCTCACCATGGCAAATGGTGTAATTTGGATTCAATGAATTAAGAGTCTAGTGATGACCATGAATCCATTGTTGATTGTTGGAAAAACCCATCTGTTTCACTGATGTCCTTTAGGGAAGGAAATTCCTATCCTTACCTGGTCTGGCCTACACGGGACTCTAGACCCACAGCTCATCTCAGGTCTTAACTCCAACTTCCTCCCTGCTGTCTATAACCCTTCAACCCCTTCATGACCCTCTGAGAGAAGCAGTTTCTCTTCATTTCCGTTACCCCTCATCTTAAAACTATGGCCTCTCATTCTAGATCCAGGTAGAAAATATACAGTAAATGGCAGAATCCTTAAGAGTACTGATAGGCAGAGGGATCTGGGTGTACAGGTACACAGGTCACTGAAAGTGGTAACGCAGGTGGAGAAGGTAGTCAACAAGGCATACGGCATGCTTGCCTTCATCAGCCAGGGCATTGAGTTTAAAAATTGGCAGGTAATGTTGCAGCTTTATAGGACCTTAGTTAGACCACATTTAGAATATTGTGTTCAATTCTGGTCACCACACTACCAGAAGAATGTGGTGGCTTTGGAGAGGGTACAGAAAAGATTTACCAGGATGTTGCCTGGTATGGAGGGCATTAGCTATGAGAAGAGGTTGGAGAAACTTGGGTTGTTCTCACTGGAACGACGGAGGTTGAGGGGGGACCTGATAGAGGTCTACAAGATTATGAAGGGCATGGACAGACTGGACAATCAGAAGCTTTTTCCCAGGGTGGAAGCATCAGTTACTCGGGGACATAGGTTTAAGGTGTGAGGGGCAAGGTTTAAAGGTGATGTACAAGGCAAGTTTTTTACACAGAGGGTGGTGGGTACCTGGAACTCGTTGTCGGGGGAGGTAGTGGAAGCAGATACGATAGTGACTTTTAAAGGGCATCTTTGACAAATACATGACTAGGATGGGAATAGAGGGAAACGGCCCCCAGAAGGGTAGGGGGTTTTAGTTGTGACAGGCAGCATGTCGGTGCGGGCTCGGCGGGTCGAAGGGCCTGTTCCTGTGCTGTAATTTTCTTTGTTCTTTGCTCTAGATTGCCCCACAAGGAGAAACAGTACCATGTGGATTTTGGTTTATACATTTATGCAAGGGTTAATGATTAAATTGCCAGTTTTTCTGGAGCCAAGGTATTTTTAAACCGGCCTGAGAGAGAGCCTCTGGGGTGATCACAGGGGTTCTTTTGCATGAGGAGTGGGCAGAATAATCATTGAAGATCATTGTCTTGCTTTGAGCTGAGAAGAATTAGGAATTGATTTTTTTTTGCCTAATGGAGAATCGATACCATGGAAAGATTTGGTTTTCGGTTCGTAGAAGCTCTAATTGAATGCAAACGTCAGACCAGTTTCTCCTAGTGAAAGGAGTTACTTTAGAAAAGTTTGAACTATGTTACCTTAAACTTAGTTTAAGAATTATAGTTGAAAGCTCCAGACCAGAGGTGTTTGGTTATAACCCTGAAGGGGTTATTTGAAGCTGAGAAAGTCCACACTGAGTTGCGTGAATAATCAAATTGTCAAAACCGGGAATCATAAGGAACTGTAAGTTAAATTGATAGATGTGACATTTTGATCTGATTTATTGTTGTTATATGTACCTAAGTACAGTGAAAAGTTTTGTTTTGTGAGCAGTACAACAGATCATAGCAAACAAGGGCATACAGAGCATAGAATGCTTAGACAGAGTGAGGCACACAGGTCACACTGCACAGGGTGTGCACAAAGACAAGATCAACATTATTTGAAGTTAGAGAGGTCTATTCATCAGTCTAATAGCCGTCGGGAAGAAGCCGTTCCTGAACCTGCTTGTGCGTGTGTTCAGGTTTCTGTACCTTCAGCCTGATGGAAGAGGCCGTAGGAGGTCATTACTGGGGTGTGATGGGTCTTTGATGTTGTTGGCCACCTTTCTATGGCAGCCTTGTTAATGGAGTTTTGTGACTGCCTTGGCTGGTGTCAGCCTACTGTGTTTGGTTTCCGTGATGGTCCAGGCTGTGCACACCACCTTCTGTAGTTTCTTACGGTCCTGGGCAGAGCAGTTGCTGTACCAGGCCGTTATGCACCCGGACAGTATGTTTTCAATGATGCATCTGTAGAAGGTGGTGAGGGTCCTTAGGGACAGGGCAAATTTCCTGAGCCGCCTGAGGAAGAAGAGGTGTTGTTGTACCTTCCTGACTGTCACATCTTCGTGGGAAATCGGGGACAGGTTGTTCATTATCATCGCTCCTAGGATTTTCTCGAGTATTATTGTGAAGTGATGAAACTGTTTTAACATATGGCTTGAAATCTATCAAATTGTGTCAATTGTAAATAGTTTGATTCATTTCATCTTATCTTCATTTCATTTGCCTGATAAATTTTTGTTTTATTGTTGAACCTCAATCTGTGGAATTGCGTGTTTGTGTTTGAGTGATAACCGCATCATTAAAACCAAAAAAAGACTCTATCAAGCCAGATCTCAGTCTGCGATCTAAGTGGTTCAGTAATTACATCAGCTGGGATCATAAAAATACACTTCAGAATTCTGCTATTTAATTTACATTGCCTATCCCTCTCATTTCTGCTTCTTAAATCAATCTGACTTTGTCCCTCTGGTTCTTAATTCTCTTACAAGTGGGAACATATTCTCCCTCTCTATCCTATCCAGATTTTGAACACTTTGGACAAATCTCTCTCAACGTTCTCTTCTCCTGAGAAAAGTTTTAACTTATCCAACCTATCTTTAGCACTGAAATTCCTCATCCTCACATCTACCAATTCTTCACATTTGCTATCATTGGAGAATTTTGAAATTTCACTCTGCAGCCTGATATCCAAGTCATTTATTGATATCAAAAAAAATGTGTTTGCAGATTTATTTCTGAAAGAGGCAATATCTACCGCCCTCTGACCTGAGGATAACCATTTATCATTAATTTTTTTTTGTCCATTTTAATCCAATTTTTATCTGAGCTAATACTGACTTTCCATTTTCATATGTCTCTGTTTGGCTGACTTGTGTCTTTGGGGATAATGGTGTAGTGGCATTGTTAATGAACAACTAAATCTCCAGGTCATACACTGACAGTCAGTAGAATTTGAATTTTAGAAAAATCTGGAAATGAAAGTCCCCGGGAGTCCTCAACATTGACTCTGGACCCCATGAAGTCTCATGGCTTCAGGTTAAACATGGGCAAGGAAACCTCCTGCTGATTACCACATACCGTCCTCCCTCAGCTGATGAATCGGTCTCTCCTCCATGTTAAGCACTGAGGATGGCAAGGGTGCAGGAATGGAAGGTTATATTGATGAGGTGGGATGATGAGGGATAGGAGGGGACTTAAGTGGAGTATAGATGGGCCGAAAGGTGTAGACTCCTGAAGAATAGACTATGGGATTCAAGTGAAATTTCCATTGCTTGGAGCTGTCTGCAAGACAGTGGGTTGGTGGGAAACAGTGCAGTACTTCCTGGGCTGTGGGTGCCATTTCCTTCATGATATGGTCTTGGTAAGGGAGCTGAGCTTCAGCCCCCACCAGCAGCAAATGGTACCGCAGCGAGAGGACAGTGAGTGGAAGCAGCGTGGCCCAGGCTGCCAAGACCAGGCATCCACATCAGCCACTATTTCCACTCCATCACCATCATTCTTCGTCGTTGTCTTCACACTGGGTCAGTGTGTACTCGGCAAAAGGAATATCCATTGAAGAGGAGATGGTGAATGTCAGGGATGGGGTGAAAGGTTAGGTGTATTGGAAAGGCTGCTCCTGTGATCTGTGAGTGGCTCACCTGTTCCTAATGGCTACTCAAATGCACATCGTTTAAGGAAGGTGAGGTGCTGACAGCTAAAGGGTTTGCCATAATCTTCCAATTTTCCCAGGACACACAGCAGGTGCCAGAGACTTAGAAAGTGGGGAAAATGAGATGCTCGTATTAGAGGAAGGTTGCAAACACATTGACCTGGCAGCTATTGGTCAATCAGTTTAACATCCATACAGGTGAAATGTCACGATCCCAGCTGATGTTATGCCTGGACAAATCCAATCCCAGGCTGAAACCTGGACTGGTGGATTTTATTTTGATTTGTTTTAATTTATAATGAAATGGACTCTCTCTGAAATGTGAGCTCACAATGCTGCAGATTTTGTTTTAACAATAAAACAGAAGTTTATCAAGTAAAACGATGAAGATAACATGGAATAAACCAAATGCTCTAACTAGAAATTCAATTTCAGTAAAAATATAATCCCATTAATCCCAAAATTCTCCTTTATAAATTGAAAGGGAAAACTACGGCTTTGTCTAGTACCAAAAACATACTGAGATTTTCCCGCAATTTCTGTTTTTCTCTCACAACAGAGACCCTGTCTCTAACACCTCAAAACGCTTACATTACTTATGACTTAACTTACAGACTGGAACTGCAGGTACATTTTTCTGTAGCTAGGATGATATTTTTAGAAAGTTTTTGAAACCTTGTTTAAGGACTAACCAGTTTTTGTCCACATTGTATCAGAGATAAAAGGTACTGCAGATGCTGGAGAATCCGAGATAACAAGGCAT
The DNA here is from genome assembly GCA_024137785.1 of Ginglymostoma cirratum. NCBI lineage: Eukaryota > Metazoa > Chordata > Chondrichthyes > Orectolobiformes > Ginglymostomatidae > Ginglymostoma > Ginglymostoma cirratum. Next base: position 248,375 of record JAHRHZ010000265.1, on the reverse strand, counting down.
GGGGCTGGATGAACACAGCAGGTCAAGCAGCATCATGGGAGCAGGAAAACTCGACGTTTCGGGCCTAGACCCTTCATCAGAAATGGGGGAGGGGAAGAGGGTTCTGAAATAAATAGGGAGAGAGGGGGAGGCGGAGAGAGGATGGATAGAGGAGAGGATAGGTGGAGAGGAGGCAGACAAGTCGAAGAGGCGGGGATGGAGCCAGTAAAGGTGAGTGTAGGTAGGGGGGTAGGGAGGAGATAGGTCAGTCCAGGAAGGACGGACAGGTCAAGGGGGCGGGATGATGTTAGTAGATAGGAGATGGGGGTGTGGCTTGGGGTGAGAGGAAAAACAGGTTAGGGAGGTGGAGATGAGCTGGGCTGGTTTTGGGATGCGGTTGCGGGAGGGGAGATTTTGAAGCTTGTGAAATCCACATTGATGCCATTGGGCTGCAGGGTTCCCAGGCTGAATATGATTTGCTGTTCCTGCAGCCTTCGGGTGGCATCACTGTGGCATTGTAGGAGGCCAAGGATGGACATGTCATCTGAGGAATGGGAGGGGGAGTTGAAATGGTTTGCGACTGGGAGGGGCAGTTGTTGTCCACATTGGTAGCGTTTTACAACAGGCAAGATAAACATGCTCCAACCATACTTTAAAGAGAGATATATTTTTCTAGTTTCATTTTGAGTTTTGGGCAGTCCTATGAAATCCTTAGATGAAGATATCTGTATCAACCAGTACTCCTCAGAAGGGAAATTAGATTACTTGAGAGGAGAAAGTTAATGATAGTCGTAGACCAGAAATGTTTGGATAAAACCAGGAAGAAATTGCTTAAAGATGAGCAAATTTTGCTCATGTTCCTAACTCCAGGAAGAACTGCCTGCAGGTTTTGATAAAACAATACAAGGGCTGTCTCTCTCACCTCACCTCTGGAATTCAGCTCTTTTGTCCATGTTTGAACCAAGGCTGGAATGAGGTCAGGAGCTGAGTGGCCCTGGCGGAACCCAAACTGGGCGTCACTGAGCAGGTTATTGCTGAGCAGGTTCTGCTTGATAGCTCTGTTACTGACACCTTGCATCACTTTACTGATGATCAAGAGGAGACTGATGGGGCGGTAATTGGTTGGGTTGGATTTGTCCTGCTTTTTATGTACAGGACATTCTTGGATAATTTTCCACATTGTTGGGTAGATACCAGCGTTGTAACTGTACTGGAACAGCTTGGCTAGAGGAGCTGCACGTTCTGGAGCACAAGTCTTCAGTACTATTCCCGGAATGCTGTCAGGGCCCATAGCCTTTGCAGTATCCAGTGTCTCCAAGCCTTCCTTCATATCACGTGGAGTGAATCGAATTGGCTGAAGACTGGTATCTGGAATGCTGGGGACCACTGGAGGACGCCGAGTTGGATCATCCACTCGGCACGTCTAGCTGAAGGTCGCTGCGAATGCTTCGGCCTTATCTTTTGCACTGATGTGCTGGGCCCTTCCATCATTGGGGATGGGGATATTTGTGAAGCCTCTTCCTCCAATGAGTTGTTTAATTGTCCACCACCATTCATGACTGGATGTGACAGGACTGCAGAGCTGAGGTCTGCTCGTTGTTGTGGGATCGTTTAGCTCTGTCTATACTTGCTGCTTTCACTGGTTGGCGTGCAAGTAGTCCTAAATAAAAACTGAAATAACTGCGGATGCTGTAAATCAGGATCAAAAACAGAGTTGCTGGAAAAGCTCAGCAGGTCTGGCAGCATCGGTGAAGGGAAAAACAGAGTTAACGTTTCATGTCCGGTGACCCTTCCTCAGAGCTTCCTCAGTCTAGCAGCTATGTCCTTTAGGACCTGACTATCTTGATCAATCGTACTGCTGCTGAGCCACTCTTGGCGGTGGACATTGAAATCCCCAACCCAGAGTGCATTTTGTGCCCTCAACATCCTCAGTGCTTCCTCCAAGTGTTGTTCAACATTAAGGAGTACCGATTCATCAGTTGAGGGAGGGCGATATGTGGTAATCAGCAGGAGGTTTCCTTGCCCATGTTTAGCATGAAGTCATGAGACTTCATGGGGTCCAGAGTCAATGTTGGGGACTCCCAGAGCAACCCCCTCCCGCCTGTATCCCATTGTGCCGCCCCTTCTGCTGGGTCTGTCCTGCCAATGGGACAGGACATAACCAGGGATGGTGATGGTGGTGTCTGGGACACTGTCTGTAAGGTATAATCTGTGAGTATAACTATGTCAGGCTGTTGCTTCACTAGTCTGTGAGACAGCTCTCCCAGTTTTGGCACTAACCCCCAGATGTTAGTGAGGAGGACCTTGCAGGGTCGACAGCGCTGTTTCTGCCATTGTCTTTTCCAGTCACTATGCCAATGCCTGATGATCTGACCATTTTTAATTCTTTGAGAGAGTGTGTGTGTGTGTGTGTGTGTGTGTGTGTGTATTTGTGTGTATCTGAGAGTGTGTGTGTGTTTGCGTGTGTATTTGTGTCTGTGTGAGTGCATGTGTCTGAGTGTGTGCGTGCATTTGTGTGTGTGTGTGAGTGAATGTGTATGTGCGTAAGTGTGAATGTGTGTGTGTGGGTTTGTGTGAATGTGCGTGTGTGTGAATGAATGTGTGTGTGTGCATGTGTGAGTGTGACTGAGTGTGTGTGTATGAGTGTGACTGCAGAGAGGATGTTTATAATGGGGTTTGAGCTTTAGTTAGATCAATTACATGCTGACCTTCAAATTGTTTACCTGTTGCTAGTTTCAATAGTTTTGCACTATGTAATTCTTGTTAACTACAGAAGCCTGGTTTGTGCTTTCGGTCTACCCGGTCTGACAATAGGTCGACTGGGAAATTTTGTGTTTTGTATTAAATCTGGAAATAAACAATGAGTAATGATGTCTATTGTTTCCCCTGCAAGGAGGCTTCACAGAGATATCCATCTGAGCGGCAACTTTCTCTAATTGCTTTTTCCTGCTAAAGCAAACAGCTTCCCATCCCTCCCCATTATATTCCATCTGCCTCTGCATGCCCACACTTCCAACCTGTTCACCGTTTCGTTAAACATTCACAGGATGTGGCTGTTGCCAACTGGATCAATATTTATTGCCTGTCCCTAATTGTTCATGTGAAGTTATTAATGCATTTCACAAACAATATGTAAACAATTACAAATGTAATTGCCTCAAGCTAGCAACAGCTGACCCATCGATCTTACTGCGAAATGACAATTGCTGTTGGCCTTTAATCCCTAGTCTGTAGATTAAGCTGCATTTTAAAACCTTCTGTATTATGTTTTACACCTTTACTACGTTACACGCTATTTTTGTGTTTTCTACATCTGTTATAAATTGAGATAATTGGTGACGTTTATCACTAGAATTTATCACCAGCTTCCGTGATGGTTGTGATCAGAGATAAAAGGTACTGCAGATGCTGGAGAATCCAAGATAACAAGCATGGGGCTGGATGAACACAGCAGGTCAAGCAGCATCATAGGAGCAGGAAAACTTGACGTTTCGGGCCTAAACCCTTCATCAGAAATGGGGGAGGGGAAGAGGGTTCTGAAATAAATAGGGAGAGAGGGGGAGGCGGATAGAGGATGGATAGAGGAGAGGATAGATGGAGAGGAGGCAGACAAGTCGAAGAGGCGGGGATGGAGCCAGTAAAGGTGAGTGTAGGTAGGGGGGTAGGGAGGAGATAGGTCAGTTCAGGGAGGACGAACAGGTCAAGGGGGCGAGATGATGTTAGTAGATAG
>JAHRHZ010000265.1:216074-229666 GCA_024137785.1 Ginglymostoma cirratum | reverse complement strand
CTTCAGAGAGTCGGTGTGGACTTGTTGGGCTGAATGTCCTGTTTACACACTGGAGGGATTCTAAGAATCAAACATTGCTTCCAGGCAGCATTTGGAATGGCCTGTTCTCTGAATGTTACAGATACTGGTTTGCGCAGTCCAAACCAAACTGGATAAAACAAGAGAATTTCATGCTGTGTTGAAATGTCTCTGGAGTGTCTGACTGGTCGGTGATACCATGAAGGCTGGGATTGAGGTGGGGGAAGGGGCTTGTGACAGCAGGGAAAGTGATTGGGTGACATCAGATGATGATTGTAAGCAATGTGGTGTGTGATGTTGGAGATGACTCACTCACTCTGTCATCTCTCTCTTCAACGTTGAATCAAGTTATGTACAATTTCCTGAAGTGTATTCCTGCTTTTGCACAGAATGCAAATTCATACATTCCCCATCGGCTGGCAGCAATATAGAGGAGGTTCTGTGCTGGTCTGAACTCCTCTCACTCTCTCTCTGTACATTCCCTCTCTTATATTTTCATTGACATGGAGTGAGAATGATTCTGCCTGATCCCCTCCGTCACACTCACCTCATGACAATCAGAACCAACATGCTGCAGACCGTCTCACAGCATTTTGCCAAGGATAAATGCCACTCCAAATATTTGTTTCTGTTCTTCGTCAAACATAATCCTCCAACTAATATTCAGTGGTAGGTCTAAAAAAAAATGTTTATGGTTTGGCGGAGAGAGAGAGAGAGATAGAGAGAGAGAAAGAGAGAGAGAGAGAGAAGCAGAGTTGGGCACAAACACAAGCCATCCCTGAACCTCAATGTCTTCTCAAAGCCCAGGTTTCCTGTTTCCGACTCATGTTCAGGGAACACTCTGAGATTTAAAAACCAAAGTTGCTGGAAAAGCTCAGCAGGTCTGGCAGCACGTGGTGTAAAAAAGAATCAGAGTTAACATTTTGGGTCCAGTGGCCCTTCCTCAGAACGGACCCCGAGATATTTCTGACCACAATTTGCCAAGATGGACTGGACAGGGAGGGGGCAGGGGAGGTGAGGAGACATTTCTTCACTCAGAGGGTAGACAAGCCGTGGTATTCTCAACTACACAAAACTGTGGAGGCCAAATCACTGAAGATATTCATGAAAGAGATAGACCATTAATGTTGTGGATTTTAAAGGCATCAAAGGTATAGGAATGAAGCAGGAATATGGTGTTGAGATAGAGGACCAGCCTTAGCAGAGCAGTGTTGAAGGGCTGAATGGACTTCTCCTACATCTGGTTTCATTTTTTCTATGCTGACACCACCATCACCATCCCTGGATATGTCCTGTCCCACCGGCAGGACAGACCAGGCAGAGGGGGTGGTACAGTGGGATACAGGCGGGAGGAGGTTTCCCTGAGAGTCCTCAACATTGACTCTGGACCCCATGAAGTCTCATGGCTTTAGGTTAAACATGGGCAAGGAAACCTCCTGCTGATTACCACATACCGTCCTCCCTCAGCTGATGAATTGGTATTCTTCAATGTAAAGCAGCTCTTAGAGGCAGCACTGAGGATGACAAGGGCACAAAATGTTCTCTGGGTGGGGGTTTTCAATGTCCACCACGAAGAGTGGCTCAGCAGCGGTATCACTGATCGAGCTGGTCGGGTCCTAAAGGACACAGCTGCTAGACTGGGTCTGCGGCAGGTAGTGAGGGAACCAACTACAGGGAAAAACATACCTGACCTCATCCTTACCAATCTGCCAGCTGCAGGTGCATCTGTCCATGACAGTATCAGTAAGAGTGACCATCGCACAGTCCTTGTGGAGACAAAGTCCTACCTTCACATTGAGAACAACCTCCATCATGTTGTGTAGCACTATCACTATGCGAAATGGGACAGACTTTGCACAGATCTAGTAACTCAAGACTGGGCATCCATGAGGCGCCATGGGCCATCAACAGCAGCAGAATTGTACTCCAGCACAATCTGTAACCTCATGGCCCGGCATATCCCCCACTCAACCATTACCATCAAGCCAGGGGATAAACCCTGGTTCAATGGGGAGTGCAGGAGGACATGCCAGGAGCAGCACCAGGCGTACCTGAAGATGAGGTATCAACCTGGTGAAGCCAAACAGGATTACTTGCACGCCAAACAGCGAGAGCAGCAAGTGATAGACAGAGCTAAGTGATCCCACAACCAACGAGCAGATCTCAGCTCTGCAGTCCTGCCACATCCAGTTGTGAATGGTGGTGGGCAATTAAACAACTCACTGGAGGATGCCAAACACAAACACAACAACTGTTGTGAAGTTGTGGAGAGCACTTGTGGATTGGGAGGCAGGAAGTTAGAATTTGGCGATAACACGGTGGGGAGCTGGAGGAACACAGCAGGCCAGGCAGCATCAGAGGGGCAGGAAAGCTGATGTTTCGGGTCGGGACCCTTCTTCAGAAATGGGGGAGGGGGAAGGGCGCTCCGAAATAAATAGAGAGAGGAGGGGTGGGGCTGGGGAAGGTGGGTGGCATTGTGATAGGTGAGTGCAGGTATACAGTGGTGGGGATTGGTCAGTAGGATGGGAGGGGTGGATAGATGGGAGAGAAGGTGGACAGTTTGTGTCAGGTCAAGGAGGCGGGAATGAGAGGGAGGGTTGGTCATGGGAGGAGGTCGGGTCTGGGGAGATCTTGAAGCTGGTAAAGTCCACATTCAGACTATTGGGTTGGAGGCTCCCAAGGAGGAATATGAGGTGCTGCTCCTCCAGCGTCACAACGATGCCACCTGGAAACTGGAGGAGCAGCACCTCATATTCCGCCTTGGGAGCCTCCAACCCAATGGTCTCAATGTGGACTTTACCAGCTTCAAAATCTCCCCACATCCAACCTCATCTCATGACCAACCCTCCCTCTCGTCCCCACCTCCTTGATCTGACACAAACTGTCTACCTTCTCTCCCACCTATCTGTTCCTCCCATCATTCTGACCAATCCCCACCACTCCCTCCCTGCACTCACCTATCACCATCCCACCTACCTTTCCCAGCCCCAGCCCTCCTCTCTCTTTCTATTTCAGAGCCCCCTTCCCCCACCTTATTTCTGAAGAAGAGTCCCGACCTGAAACGTCAGCTTTCCTGCCCCTCTGATGCTGCCTGGCCTGCTGTGTTCCTCCAGCTCCACACCGTGTTATCTCACACTCCAGCATCGGCAGTTCTTACTATCTCTGAGTTAGAATTTGGTGTTTGTAAAATGCTAGGCAGGGGAAGCATTGCGTGGTCCCTTTAAAATATCCTTTTTTCTGTGCTTAGAGATTTAAAATGGATGTCTGTGAGCAGCAGCTTGGAAGTTTGTAAGTACATAGGGAGCACCCGAATTGAAACATTTATATCAAAAGGCCGTACAGTTGACAGGCCAAGCAGCAGTTTTACCGAGGCAACAAGTGTTGAATTTAGCCAATCAATTTGAACCGGGCACTTAGACACCAATAACCAATTAAATTTAAATCTGAAAGCTTTAACAACATGTTGACCAATCCTATTGTAAGAAATGTTAATATGTCTTCAAGAGCATAAAGGAAGGGGCCAGAGCTAACTGCCATCCGCCAGACCCAATAGCCTTCAGCTCTCAAAACAGAATCGCACCATCTAGAGAAAGCACCATCTAAATATCAAAGGTACCATCTGCGCAACTAGTTAATTTTCTGAAGAAGGTCCCAACCTGAAACATCAGCCTTCCTGCTCCTCTGATGCTGCCTGGCCTGCTGTGTTCATCCAGCTCTACACTGTGTTATCTCACACTCCAGCATCGGCAGTTCCTACTATCTCTAGTTAATATTCCTGACAGGATAATCAATGGAGAAGGCACAGAACATTCCAGAAGGCACATAACCTGTCTGTAATGTCTGTAATACTAAATTCTTTCTTTTGAAACAAGTGGGATTTGTATTTATTGCAACAGTATACCGTTAGAATCTTTTTTTTTCGGGAATATTTAGTAGTTAGAAGGGAATTATTCGGTTTCTTAAATAGCTTAGTTCATTTGTTCACTGTTAGAGTTAGATAAATAAGTTGTTAACTGCTGATTTTAAAGTGAGTGTCAGGGATTTATTTTATTTAATGGCTAGAAGTTGCTGAAAGGCAGGTTACACCACTTATTACACTCTGTTTACACATTATAGGGCAAGGTGCGCCTCTTTGGGTGTTTCAGTGCTGGTTCCTGGGGGTCAACCTCCACATTATAACAATACACAAAGTGTTGGAGTCAGACCTGGCACATAGGAAGATGGTCGCGGTTGTGGGATGTCAATCATCTCAGCTCCAGGGCATCTCTGCAGGAGTCCCTCAGGGTAGTGTCCTCAACCCAACCATCTTCAGCTGCTTCATCAATGACCTTCCCTCCATCATAAGGTCAGAGGTGGGGATGTTCGCTGATGATTGCACAGTGTTCAGCACTATTTGTGGCTCCTCAGGTACTGAAACAGTCCGTGTTCAAATGCAACACGATCTGGACAATATCCAGGCTTGGGCTGACAAGTGGCAAGTAACATTTGTGCCACACAAATGCCAGGCTATGACCATCACCAATAACAGACAATCTAACCACCGCCCCTTGACATTCAATGGTGTTACCGTCACTGAATCCCCCTCCTATCAACATCCTGGGGGCTGTCATTGACCAGAAACTCAACTGGACTCACCACATTAACACAGGGGCTACAAGAGCAGGCCAGAAGCTGGGAATACTGCGGTGAGTAACTCACCTCCTGACTCCCCAAAGCCTGTCCCACCATCTACAAGGCACAAGGCAGGAGTGTGATGGAATACTCCCCACTTGCCTGGATGGGTGCAGCTCTGACAACACTCAAGAAGCTTGACACCATCCAGGACAAAGCAGCCGCTTGATTGGCATCACATCCACAAGCACCGACTCCCTCCACCCCCGACGCTCAGTAGCAGCAGTGTGTACCATCTACAAGATGCACTGCAGAAATTCACCAAAGATCCTCAGACAGCACCTTCCAAACCCACGGCCACTTCCATCGAGAAGGACAAGGGCAGCAGATACATGGGAACACCACCTTCCTGACTTGGAAATATATCGCTATTCCTCCCTAAGGGCATTGTGAGTGTAACTACAGCACATGGACTGCAGCAGTTCAAGAAGGCAGTTCACCCCCACCTTCTTCACGGACAGCTAGGGTCAGGCAATAAATGCTGGGCCCAGCCAATGACACCCACTTCTCACAAATTTTTTTTTTCATTCATTTTATGGGATATGGGTGGCTCTGGCCAACCAGCATTTATTGCCTGTCCCAAACCTAACAAAGCTGCCTGCTTAGAATGTGTTCAAAGGCACAGAAATCCTCCGTACATTGAGGAAATGGTAGCTACTGCTGTACTGTTGAGACCATGGATTAGCACAGGGATTTATTTATTGCCACAAAACAATTAATGGCAGCTCAGACACCAGTTGCAGACTCAAACTCAACATGTGCCTTTTATCCAAAGCTGAACATTTTGAGACCTACTGCTGTCTTCTCAGCTCTCTGAGTTCTGATCACAGACAGAAACATTGGAAGCAGGTCAGAGAATGTTTCCAAGACCCATACCTGGAGTCAGCATGTTACCTTTTGAGGGGAGGTTGGACAGGCTCGTGCTTGTGTCCCACTGGAGTTTCAAACGGTCGGAGATGACTCGATTGAAATGGTAAGATCCTGAGGGCAATTGTCTAGAGGGTGTACCCCTCTGGTGGGGTTATCTGAAACTAAGGGTCATTGTTTCTAAATCAGCCCACAGGGAAGTGGAGAAATCTTTCTGTCTCAGAAGGCGATGGGTCTTTGGAAGGCTCTGGGTGTAAGTCTTTGATTATTTATATGGTTGATTCTTGATAAGGTTGGAGGAGGGTGCGGGGGCATGCAAGGTGAAGGAGGTGGTGGGGGAATGACCACTCAGTCTTAGTTTCTGATTTCCTTCATCTGCAGTAGTTTACCTTGATACAGGCTGAAACAGCACCTGCTTCCTGTTTGCAGGATCTTCCTGCGCACCTAATGATTTAGCCCCCCCGGGGTCAAAAATCATCCAAAAGGAAGGTGATTGAACAGAATGCCTGTGGGATCCCTGAGAAAATGACGTGAGAGGCACATTTCTCCTTTCTGGTAACTCGGTGGAACCAATTTCGGAATGGCAGTTTTATTGGGACCTTTGATTCGTTCACAAGTCAAGTGAGAAATGCCTAAGGGTTTGTGGGATTCAGTTTTTGGTATCGTACACGCTCTTGAAGAGGACCAGTGGCTGCCTGAATCATTGGCACAAAATTCCTCACTAAGTGAGAAAATACTTTGTGGCTATGCTTGCAAAAGGGACATCTTTTTCCAATAGGAAGACCCAGCTGCTCCCGATTGAATTTTATGAGAGTGCGAGAAGGCTGATCTCATGTCGGCTAATTCCAATCTCTGCAGACAAGCTTCCTCAAAGAAGCCTGTGCTTCTGGCCAATTAATAAATTCCAGAGGTAATCGTTTCCATTCCCGCAACAAGAGATGATTGGGACAACGGCCATGTCATTAAATGGGTTCTATAAGGCCAAAACGGTCAGATCTTCTAGACCTGGTACTGTAGGATGGAATACTGCAGCCCAGGTCAGCAAGAGATCAATTGTTGTGGGTCGTTATCATTGATCATTATTGCTGTAAATGGTGATGAAGTTTCTCATTACGCACTGAAAACCACACATCTCATTCTCCAGTTACCAGGGGGAATGTCCCAGACAGTAGTTGCCCCCAAATATTTTGATCGAGTCGAAACAGATGCAATGCCTGGACAATCTGCATCCTTTGACTCATGCTGTACAAAGCGTGTTTCCTTTCAAAAGGTGGTCTTCTTGTATATCGGTCCTGATGGGTATAAGAAGGTGGTCCTTTTCTGTGCAGAGGCAAGGCCCCGCCTATCACTAAAATAAAGGTAGGGTTTAATTGTGCATTTGTTTGGAGGGGGGGGTGCATGGCTAACACCAGCGGGGCCAGCATTTGTTGGATCCCCCTAATTGCTCCTGAACTGAGTGACTTTCTTGCCCATTTCAGAAGGCAGCTCAGAGTCACCCACATTGCTGTTGGGTCTGGAGTCACAAGTGCAGACATGGAGATATGCAGCAGAGAAACAGACGTTTTGGTCCAACTCATCCATATTAAATTAATCTTGTACCATTTGGCTCATATCCCACAAACCCTTCCTATTCAAAGAGTCATACCGGAAACAGACCCTTCGACCCAACCAGTCCATGCCAACCATAATCCCAAACTAAACTAGTCCCACTATCATGCCCATGTCCAGGGGGTGGGAGGGGAGGAGGTGGTGGGGGGGGGGTGGTGGGGGTGGGGGCAGATCTCCCGCCCTCCTATAATGAAGTTTTGTTTCTAATGACAATCAACAGTCACCATTTCATTACAGATTTTGGCTGAATTTCAATTTCACCATCTCCCACAGTGTGATTTTAAACGCACACATCCCCTGGAGCATTGTCCTCCTGTTCCAGGTTACTATGCACCTCACATTACCACTACTGCACCCTCACTGTAAACATTCAGCTCATGGCACATCCAATGAATAAGCTTCAGTCATCAGCGGCTTCACAAATCAGAGCCGACTTGCTGCTCAATCAGCACCATTTTCTCATGCAGTATAAATTGTTGTTCCCTGTGAAATGTGGTATTCTTGCTCGTGTCCTGATGAGTGCAGGATGATAAACTTTAATAGTGTGCTTCAGTAATACCCGTGTTCCGTGTCCCCAAGTGACCCTCCTTTTCTTGTCGCTTCATATAATTCCCAGCATGTTCGAAGGGCCGATAAGATGGGTCTTTACCTGTTTACATTCAATATTTGCAGCATCCTTTTTATTTAATTCGTTTCTGGGCAGTGAGTGTGGTCAGCAAGGATGTTATTTATTATCCTTCTCAAGTTGCCCTAATGGTCTGAGACCCTGCATGGGATACAAGTGACAGAACACATTTCCATCTCCCTCAGTAGCTGCAGTGTGTACCATCTACAAGATGCACTGCAGAAATTCACCAAAGACCCTCAGACAGCATCTTCCAAACCCACGGCCACTTCCATCTAGAAGGACAAGGGCAGCAGATACATGGGAACACCACCCCCTGCAAGCTCCCCTCCAAACCACTCCCCATCCTGAATTGGAAATATATCCCCATTCCTTCAGTGTCGCTGGGTCCTGGAATTCCCTCCTTAAGGGCATTGTGGGTCAACCCACAGCACGTGGACTGCAGCGGTTCAAGAAGGCAGCTCACCCCCACTTTCTCAAGGGCAAGTAGGGATGGGGCAATAAATGCTGGACCAGCCAGCAATACCCTCGAGAAAAGGCATAACCTTTCTATTTTTTACTGCCATTCCCAAAAGAATCAGGTGGCACGGTGCCTCAGTGGTTAGCACTGCCGCCTTGTAGCACCAAGGACCTGGGTTCAATTCCACCCTCGGGCAACTATCTGTGTGGAGTTTGCATAGTCTCCCTGTGTCTGCGTGGGTTTCTTCTGGGTGCTCCAGTTACCTCCCACAGTCGAAAGATGTGCAGGTTAGGGTGGATTGGCCAGGCTAAATTGCCCATAGTGTTCAGGGATGTTTAAGTTAGGTTTGTTAGACATGGGAACTGCAGGGTTAGGGGAATGGATCTGGGTGGGGTGCTCTTCAGAGGGGCAGTGTGGACTTGTTGGGCCGAATGGCCTGTTTCCACACTGTGGGGATTCTGTGGTTAATAATGTCAAAATGATTTTAATTATAAATGGTCACTGAAAATTACCCTAAATAATGCATAAATCTGACCGTGGAATTGATGTGAATGCCGTGAGTTGCAGACCACTGGGGAGGGGGAGTATGGAAGCACTGCCCCCTTCCTAAAGTCCTGACCTTCTCTCCATTACCCCCACCCATTCCCACCAACCCAAACTCCCTGCAGCAGAACAGATTGAACTGATCTCCAAGGGAGGGGGCAGGGAGAGAGAGAGAGAGAGAGAGAGAGAGAGAGAATGTGAGATAGCAACAGGAGGGAGGTATCATTGAGTAATATATATCGGGTATAGAGACAGTCAGACAGGAAGAGATACTGAGAAGGAGCCACAGGCAGATGTAGGTGCAGAGAGACAGACAGAAAGAGGGCTACAGAGACAGAGGTAAGTTGGGAGAGAGAGAGAGAACTGGAAACAGACAGAGACTCCAACCAAGTTGGACCTTACAGTAAAGAGTAATTTCTATCAAGTGTTAGGAAATCAGCAGCTTGGAGTGATTAGAATAGGCATTCCCAGACAAAAATCTCTGACAGGACATTGGCACCAGGACTAAACCCTCAGGGACTTCAGAAACTCCTGGAAAAACAGTTTGCAAAATTGTGAAAGGGACAGCAATTAAGCAGATGTGGCTATATCCTGCTTCATTGCCATCGACAAAAACCAGAGATTTTTTTTGGAAACAAGGCACGGCATTCATCATAGAGTCATAGATTTCTACATTGCAGGACAGGCCCTTTGGCCCAAGCTGTTCCATGCCAAACAAAATGTCCATCCGCCCTAACCCCATTTCCCTGCACTTGGCCCATGTCCTTCTAAACCTTTCCTATCCATGTATTTGTCCAAATGCTTTTTAATTGTTGTTAATGCACCCTCCTCAACAACTTCCGCTGGCAGCTCATTCCATATGTGAACCACCCTCAGGTTCCCATTTATTCTTTCCCCTCTTTCCTTAAACTAATGCCCTCTATTCCTCGATTTCCCAACCCTGGGAAAAAGACTGACTGCGTACACCATGCCTCTTATGATCTTATACACTTCTATAAGTTCCGCCCCCCACCTCAGTCTCCTACACTGTAAAGAAAAATTTCCGAGCTTGTCCAACTATAACTCAGTCCCTTGAGTCCTGGCAACATCCCTGTACATTTCTTCTGCACTCTTTCCAGTTTAATAACATCCTTCCTACAGCAAGGTGACCCAAACTAAACACAATACTCCAAGTGCGGCCTCACCAACATCCTGTACAACTGTAACATAACTTCCCAACTTCTATACTCAATGCTCTGACTGATGAAGGCCAGGGTGCCAAAAGCCTTCCTTACTGCCCTGTCTACCTGGGACTCCAGAGAACCGTGCACCTGAAATCCAAGGTCCCTCTGTACCACTACACTCCTTAAGGCCCTACCGTTCACCATGAAACTCCTGCCTTGATTTGACTTTCCAAAATGCAACACCTCACACTTATCTGTATTAAACTCCATTTGCCATTTCTCAGCCCACTTCCCCAGCTGATCAAGATCCTGCTGCAATTTCTGATAACCTTCCTCACTGTGCATGATACCACCTGTTTTAGTGTCATCTGCATACTTACTAATCATGCCTTGTACAGTCTCATCCAAATCATTGATATAGATAACAGACAGCAATGGGCCCAGCATTGATCCCTGAGGTACACCACTAGTCACAGGCCTCCAGTCCGACAAGCATCCTTCCACTATTACCTTCTGCTTCCTACCATCAAGCCAGATGTGTATCCAATTTGCTGGATCTCCCTGGATTCCATGTGATCTAATCTTCCACAGCAGCCTACCATGTGGAACCTTATCAAAGGCCTGACTGAAATATGTCTGCTGCCCTGCCCTCATCAAACTTCCTGGTCACTTCATCAAAGAACTCTAACAAATTTGTGAGGCCATGATCTCCCACGCACAAAGCCATGCTGACTACTCCTAATCAAACCCTGTCTTTCCAAAAGCATGCTTGTCTTATCCCTCAGAATCTTCTCAAGTGACTTAGCTACCACAGATGTTAAGCTTACCGGTCTATAATTCTCAGGTTTTACTTTGTAACCCTTCTTGAATAAGGGCACAACATTCACTACCCTCCAGTCTTCTGGGACCTCACCTGTGGCTAAAGATGATGCAAATATATCAGCTCGGGCCCCCACAATTTCCTCCATAGCCTCTTGCAAGGTTCTTGGATATATCTGGTTAGGACAAGGAGATTTATCCACCTTCATACATTCTAATACTCCCAACATCTCCTCTACTGTGATAGGGACTGTCCCCAGGATTTCCTCACTAACTTCCCAAGTCTTCCTGTCTTTCTCCGCGGTAAACACAGAGGAGAAATATTCGTTGAGGACCTCGCCCATCTCCTGTGGTTCCACACATACATGTCCACTTTGGTCCTTGAGGGGTCCTATTTTCTCTCTAGTTATTCTTTTTTCTCTAATATATATAAAGAGTCGCTTTGGATTCACCGTAATCTTCTCAGCCAAAGCTATCATGTTCTCCCTTATGCCCTCCTGGTTTCCTTCTTCAGTAAACTCCTATTTCCCCCTATATTCCTCCAGGGATTCCCTCAATCCCAGCTGCCTGCTCCTGTGCCATGCCTCCTTTTTTCTGCTCAAAGCCTCAATATCTCTTGTCATCCAGGGTTCCCTATGCCCACCAGCCTTGCCCTTCACCCTCTCAGGAACATTTGGACCTTGAACTCTAACTCTCACACTTTTAAAGGCTTCATCGTTTTGTAATGTATTCCTGGAGAGGACAGCCTGCTGTGCAGAATCTAATTCCAGTGCAAATAGAGAGATTTCAGTTACACACAGAGATGGGAGAAGCTGGAATCATTCATGCTAGATTGGGGAGGATTCACAGTTTTTCAATGTATTTGTAATTAAACTTGTGGGTAATTCAGAAAAGTTATGAGGTTTGAACATATTCCTTCTGTTTGCAGAGAACAGGTCTCTCCACATGAATGTGTGTCTTTTCAGCAAATCCGACTGAGCCACAGCTAAGGATAATATATAATTATCTACTACTTTATTAACAGTTCCAATATAGTAACATCTCATAAACACACCCTTGGCAAAGGCAAATTCAGTAACACAGATGTCTCACATGCAAGTCTAGCGGCAGGAAGAGAACCCCAGGTTTTAGCTGTAACAGAGAGAGCAATAAGAGCTTCCACATCAAACTTCAAGACCCTAGCAACTGCAGAAAGCTAACGCTAAAAATCCTGGTTCTGTGGGAGCTTGGCCCGACCCATTCAGGCTGCTTCTATTGTTTCAACTTTAAAAGAAAACCCAAGACGTCACAAGCTGTTTACTCTGTTGTCTTTGAGCAGACTGCTCATTATCGCTGCCTCAATCATTCTTCGTAAGAAAAGGGCTTGTCCTCCTCTTAAAGCCATTGTATCGTTGTTAGTTTAGCTATTGGCACAGATTTGTCAGCAAGTGATGACTTGTATCTGACCGTGAATGTTTTGTTTTGAGGTTAACAAGCATGATCTGGTGGAATTCAGTCTGCACCCTGTTCATTATGAATAAGCAAAGGAGCGTGTTATTTGATTTGGTCGGAGAATCAGAGGGATGTGTTTGCAGTGACGATGTGGAGGTGCCGGTGTCGGACTGGAGTGGACAAGGTCAGTAATCACACGACACCAGGTTATAGTCCAACAGGATCAAAAACAAAGTTGCTAGAAAAGCTCAGCAGGTCTGGCAGAAACTTTTGGAGCCTCACTCCTCCTTCAGGTGTTAGTGAGAGAGGTAGTACCAGGCACAGAATTTATAAGTAAAAACCGAAAGAACTGCGGATGCTGTAAATCAGGAACAAAAACAGAAGTTGCTGGAAAAGCTCAGCAGGTCTGGCAGTGTCTGTGAAGAGAAAATATCAGTTAACGTTCTGGGTCTGGTGACCCTTCCTCAGAACACTGTGGCCCTTTGATCTTTTGCTGATAAATTCTGTGTCCGATTCCACCTCTCTCACTGGCACCTGAAGAAGGACTGAGGCTCGAAATGCTTGTGTTTTCAAATAAAACTATTAGACTACAAGGTGTGGGGCTGGATGAACACAGCAGGCCAAGCAGCATCAGAGGAGCAGGAAAGCTTGACATTTCGGGCCTGGACCCTTCATCAGAAATGGGGGAGGGGAAGAGGGTTCTGAAATAAATAGGGAGAGAGGGGGAGGCGGATAGAGGATGGATAGAGGAGAGGATAGGTGGAGAGGAGGAAGACAAGTCGAAGAGGCGGGGATGGAGCCAGTAAAGGTGAGTGTAGGTGGGGGGGGTAGGGAGGAGATAGGTCAGTCTCTAAAACTATTAGACTATAACCTGGGTGTCGTGTGATTTCTGACCTTGCAGTGAAGAGCTGGGCTATGATCTGACCTGAACAGGTTTGAAGTTTGCACTCAGCTGGCTCAGTCACACCTCTGTTGCTTCACCTTTGCAAACAAAAATGACAGGATACTTTAACCAAGTGTGACATGAAGTTGGCGGAACTGCTCAAAATAGTCCGTGTGGTTAATTAGGTTTAAGAAGCACCCTTAAAAATATTATTGCTGCAAATGTCAAATGATTATCTAACCTTTCTACTGGCTTTATTTGTTTAATTTATTTAAAAGAAAAGAACACACTTGATGGATCAAAGGGCCTTTTCAGTAACATGATCAGCCAAAGGCCTGCAGCAGGGAGGTTATGCTGGAGCAATATAAATGTAGTTCAGGCCACAGCTCGAGTATCGTGTGCAGTTCTGGAATCCACATTATACGAAGGATGTGATAGCACTGGGCAGGGTGCAGGCGGAGACTGACCAGGATGTGATAGCACTGGAGAGGGTGCAGGGGGAGA
>JAHRHZ010000265.1:210431-216064 GCA_024137785.1 Ginglymostoma cirratum | reverse complement strand
TGTGACAGCACTGGAGAGGGTGCAGGGGGAGACTGACCAGGATGTGATAGCACTGGAGAGGGTACAGAGGGAAACTGACCGGGATGTGATAGCACTGGAGAGGGTACAGAGGGAGATTGACCAGGATGTGATAGCACTGGAGAAGGTGCATTCACTGCTATTGATAGATGGCATGGATTATTAGGAATGGTGAAAGTGGAGGAGACTGGATACTGGTCCATCCATTCCCTACAAATGATTTTGCTCCAAGGTGTGAAGCTGAGGCCGATACTGGTCTCTGGAAAACTCCAGCCCTCAGATCTGGCCGTCAGATAAAGTGAGTTTTGCTCCATCACTGAGCTCCCAGGCAATAACTGAGCGCAATTACAGTTACAAAGTTATGGCAAATTCCACTCGTTTTCATTGTCATTTGTGAACTCTCATGAGGAAATGATACAAATCCCTCTGTAGAATTCAGTCAGACAACTACTCGATTTTGCAACGTTTAGGTGCTGGCAGGTTTCAGTTCCTGGAACATTGCCTGAACCTCAAAGAGCATGGAGATCTCCCTGGTGTCCTGGGTGCGCCTGTTGACCCAACAGCCCACACCGGAGGTGATGGCTCAGTGATATTATCATGGGACTGTTAATCCAAAGACCCAGGTAATGTTCTGGGGACCCGGGTTCGAACCCTGCCGGAGAAGATGGGAGAATTTCACTTCAATAAATATCTGGAATAGAATCTAATGATGACCATGAATCCAGTGTCAATTGTCGGAAAAACCCATCTGTTCACTAGCCTCCTTTCAGGAAGGAAGCTGCCATCCTTACCTGGTCTGGCCTACATGTGAATCCAGACCCATACCAATGTGGTTGACTCTTAGTTTCCCTCTGGTCAATCAGGGATGGGCAATAAATGCTGCCCACCAGCGATGGCCTCATCTTCTGAATGAATTAATAAAAAAGCCAACACTACAAGATGGGTTCTTGAGACTTTTTTAGTGAAGCGGTAGTGTCCCTATCTCTAGGCCAGGATACCAGGGGGATCAACTCCCACCTGCTCCATGTTAAAGAACATCTCTGAAAAGGTTGGTTAGAGAAAAATTACAAGTGCCCTGCAGACTATCACTTAGTTGCTTCTGGGATCTTGCTGTGTGTTTGCAATAAGAGGCAAGTCAAGGTGGACGGGCAGTGAGTCTCTACACTCTGGCTGAGGGGGAGTTGCATGGGAAGGCCAAGGCAGGTAGATGGTGAGCAGTAAGTTAGTGTAGAGTGATTGAACAACAGGGAAGCTCTGCGATGCAGCCCAGTCCAGTGCCTGAGGTGGGAGTGTGTACCTGTTGTCAACCTGCCCTGGGAGCAAGGTCCAGCAGAGGATCCAGTGTCTGCAGCACTGAGGTGCAGAGCAACTTGCATGTGAGTTGGAGAGGTGCTATGATAATGCAACGAGACTAGTGTGGGTTTGATACCAACATACATGGACAGGGAATGTGTGTGCTCACTGTCTTTAGAGGTATTGGTGACTAATGGTGACCCAGAGGACTGAGTGAGTGAGGAGCTGGAGTCTCCAGGTAGATGCTCAGACGCCCATGATAGGAATTGTCTGCGTCGAGCTTCTCTCCACTAGGTGGCAGAATAGGAAACTGGGTGGTGAGACGATGCGATAAATGTGATGTTAATATATGCTAATATTATGTAAATAGGCCTCTTGCCGCTCACTTGTGAGAATCCCATCTCACCTTTCAAAACCTGCGGCCGACCTTTTTAAACACACCACTCACATCAAGAATTTTGTCATGAAAAGATAATAAGGTGTAGAGCTGGATGAACACAGCAGGTCGGGCAGCATCAGAGGAGCAGGAAAGCTGACTCTTCGGGCCTGGATCCTTCTTCAGGAAGAAAAAGGCTTCAGAAGAAGATTCCAGACCCGAAACGTCAAGCTCTCCTGCTTCTCTGATGCTACTTGCCCTGCTCTGTTCATCCAGCTCTACGCCTTGTTATCTCAGATTCTCCAGCATCTGCATCTGAAAGAATTTTGTCATCTCTCCTTGTGTTGGTTTAGTCTGACATTCGTCTGTCGTTTGTTTACTTTTTCTGACGCACCTAGGCATGTTTATTAACCTCAGTCAATGTGAATGATTGCTGCTCTCTGCTCTGGTTAACCCTAGTACATGAGAAACTTTTGCATTTCCTCTGGTTTTGTCAAGTGTTACAGGAGCACAGCTCAGTGCAAATTTTCCACTCGAGTGAGACTACATTCTGTGAAACCACAAGGAGCATCAGTCAATATGAACTAAATCAACATCACTCAGCTACTGCATAAACAAATCATCCACACCCGATGTCTCTTAGAAACATCCCATCTTCTAAGCCGACACCTTTTCCATCAAAAACAGAAATTGCTGGAAAAGCTTAGCAGGTTTGGTAGCATGGGGGAGGTGATGGCCCAGTGGTATTATCGCAGGACTGGTAATCCAGAGACTCAGATAATGTCTGGGGTCCCGGGTTTGAATCCCATCACAGCAGATGGTGGAATTTGAATTTAATAAATATCTGGAATTAAGAATCTAATGATGACTATGAACCCACTGTTGATTGTCAGGAAAAACCCATCTGGTTCACTGATGCCCCTTTAGGGAAGGAAATCTGCCACCCTCACCTGGTCTGGCCTACGTGTGACTCCAAACTCACAGCCATGTGTTTGACTCTTAACTGCCCTCTGGGCAATAAATGCTGCCTGGCCAGCAACACCCTCATCCTGTGAATGAATAAAAAAGAAATCTGTGGAGAGAAATCAAAGTGAATGTTTGGGATCCAGTGGCCCTTTTCCAGAACTGATGGTAACTAGGAAAAAGCTAAAGCTAGGACTGGGGGAGGGGGAAAGGAGTAAATCGTTGAGGATAGAGCCCAAAGAGACAGAAGCAACAGTTGGACAGACGAAGGAGTAGATAATACTTAGCCCAGGAGAATGAACAGCTACTAATAGGGGAGCAAATTACTGCAGATACCGCGATCTGTAATGAAAACAACAAATGCTGGAGATTATAAAGGCTCACTCAGCATCCACGGAGAGAAAGAAAACTAACATTTCAAATCGAGGTGACTTCATTAGAGCTGGTGAAGAGTTATCTAAACTCGAAACGTTAGCTTTCTCCCTCTCCATGGATGCTGCCTGACTCCCTGTGATCTCCAGGATTTGTTGTTCTCAGGTGCTAATGGGGACTGTTAGAGGCTAACAGTGGGTTGTGTGTAATAGCAGTCCATGTGATAACAAGAGCCTGGTGTGTGGGGGTTGAGGTAAGGACATGAGAGAAAGTGCTTCAAGCCCTAAAATTATTGAACTCGATATTGAGTCCGGAGGGCTGTAGGGTCCCCCAAGCGGAAAATGAGGTGCTGAGCTTCGCTGGAACACTGCAGCAAGCCCGAGACAGAGATGCTGGCCAGGGAACAGGGTGTTGTGTTAAAGTGGCAGGAAACTGGAAGCTTAGGGTCTTTCTTGCGGGCAGGTCGGTGGATGTTCTGTGAAGCTGTCACCGAGTCTACACTTCATTTCCCCAAGGTAGAGGAGACCACATTGTGAGCAGCGAATGCAGTAGACTAGATTCTGGGAAGTGCAGGTAAAGCACCAGGTGTTAGTGGTAAGGTACTGGCATGGATAGAGGATTAGCTGATTGGCAGAGGTCAGAGAGTGGGGATAAACGGGACAGCTTAGCAGCATGGTGTAAAGACAGTATCCTCTCCCTCAATGTCAGCAAAACGAGGAAGCTGGTCATTCACTTCAGAAAGCCAAGTGGAGGATACACCCCAGTCTGTATCAGTGGTGCTGAGGTGGAGGTGGCCGGGAGCTTCAAATTCCCAGGAGTAATTATCACCAACAATCTGTTCTGGTACATCAACGTCAATGCTACACTCAAGAAAGCACACCAACACCTCTACTTCCTCCAAGGCCAAGGAAGTTCAGCATGTCCACAATAACTCTTACCAATTTTTATAGATGCATCATTGAAAGCATCCTATCCAGACTCATCACAGCTTGGTCTGGCAACTGCTCTGCTCAAGACCGCATGAAATTACAGAGAGTTGTAAACACAGCCCAGTCCATCACTTAAACCAGCCTTCTTTCCATTGACTCCATCTGCACTTCCCACTGCCTCAGGAAAGCAGCCAACTTCATCAAAGACCACTCCCACCATGACGATACTCTTCCACCGTCATCCTGCGAGCAGAAGATACAATTGTATGAAAACACGTGCTAACAGATTCAAGAACAGATTCTTCTCTGCTGCTCTTAGACTTAGGAACAGACCATTCATATTAGAGTTGATCTTTCTCTGCACCTTCTCTGTGGCTGTAACACTATATTCTGCATTCTGTTCTATTACCCTGATGTACTTACGTAAGGTTTGATTGATAAGGTATGGATAGCACACAAAACAATACTTTTCACTGTATCTCCGTATAAGTGACAATCATAAATCAAATTATTTCAAGAGGGCTAGAATTCAAGAGCAGGGATGTATTGATGAGGCTGTAAAAGGCTCAGGTCAGACTACATTTGGAATATTGTGAGCAGTTTTGCATCCCATGTGTAAGGAAGGATGTGCTGGTATTGGAGGAGGTCCAGAGGAGGTTCACAAGAATGATCCTGGGGATGAAGGGCTTGTCATGTGAGGAGCGGTTGAGGACTCTGGGTCCGTACTTGATGGAGTTTAGAAGGATGAGGGGGGATCTGATTGAAACTTACAGAATACTGAATGGCTTGGATAGAGTGGGTGTGGAGAAGACGGTTCCACAAGTTGGAGAGACTAGGACATGAAGGCACAGCCTCAGAGTGAAGGGATGGCCCTTTAGAACTGAGATGAGGAGGAATTTCCTTAGCCAAAGGGGGGTGAATCTGTGGGACTCATTGCTGCAGAGGGCTGTGGAGGACAAGTCTTTGAGTGTAGAGAGTTACATTCTTGATTAGTAATGGCATCAAGGGTTAATGGGAGAAGGTGAAAAATGGCCTTTTCCTTATGGTGGGGGAGTTCAAAACAAGGGGCATATTTCAAAGGTGAGATGAGAAAGATTTAAAAGGGACCTGAGGGGCAATGTTTCTCAGATCGATGGTGGTTTGTGTGTGACTGAGCTGCCAGAGGAAGTGTTAGATGTGTGTACAGTTACAACATTTATAAAACATTTAGACATGTGCATGGATATGAAAGGTTTAGAGCAATATTTGATTTGATTTGGTTTATTGTAATCACATGTACCTGAGTACA
This sequence comes from Ginglymostoma cirratum, assembly GCA_024137785.1. Lineage (NCBI taxonomy): Eukaryota > Metazoa > Chordata > Chondrichthyes > Orectolobiformes > Ginglymostomatidae > Ginglymostoma > Ginglymostoma cirratum. Next base: position 210,825 of record JAHRHZ010000265.1, on the reverse strand, counting down.
ATGAAAGCTTTGTTTTGTGAGCACTATAGGCAGGTCATAGCAAACAAGGACATACAGAGCATAGGGTGTTTAGACAGAACGGGGCATACAAGGTTACATCACACAGGGTGTGCACAAAGCAAGATCAATATTACTTGAAGTTACAGAGTCCATTTATTAGTCTAATAACAGCCAGCAAGAAGCTGTTCCTGGACCTGCTTGTGCGTGTGTTCAGGTTTCTGTACCTTCAGCCTGATGGAAGAGGCTGTAGGAGATCATTACCGGGGTGCAATGGGTCTTTGATGATGCTGGCCGCCTTTCCGCGGCAGCAAGCCACTTAAACAGAGTCCATGGATGGAAGGCTGGTTTCCACAATGGTCTGGGCTGTGTACACCACCTTCTGTAGTTTCTTGGG
>JAHRHZ010000265.1:205431-207931 GCA_024137785.1 Ginglymostoma cirratum | reverse complement strand
GTAAGAATTTCGAACTGAAAGATTAGCGTTTTGTGTTGGCAGAGTTATGGTTTGATACAACACTCCCAGATAGAGTCCGGGACGGTTTGTATGGATCTCCTGGTCTCACGTGCACGGGGAGACATCTCTTCAACACTGTGTCAATAGCAATCCCAGATTCAGCCAGAACCAACCTGCAGATCACAGCAATCTCACACAGGACAGGTCAAGCGACAATTACCCTGAGCCACGAAAAGAGAGAGGGTTGGAGGTGGTGGGGTTGGCGGGGGGAGCTGGTGGGGGTGGGGTTGGTGGTGAGAGAGGGGTGGATGAGGGAGCAGAGGAATAGAGAGAATGAGAAGGAGAAAGAGGGAAGGAAAAGACTGGACGTAGAGAGAAAGAGAGACTGAAAAGGAGAGGGAGGGAAGTCAGAAAGGGAGAACATTTCGAGAGTGAGGGGCAGCCAGAGAGGCGAGAGGCGGTGGTTGGGTAAAGTTATTGAGACTAGTAATCCAGAGCCTGTGACACACGGTGAATTTTGAATTCAATAAGAACCTGGAATTAAAAGCTTAGCCTAATAGTGGCCATAGTAAATTGTCATAAAAACCCATCAGATTATCCAATGTCTTTTGGGGAGGGAAATCTGCCACCTTTACCTGGTCTGGTCTACATGCCGACTCCAGACCCACAGCAATGTGGCTGGCTCTTAACTACACTGTGAAATAGCCTGAATGAGACACTCAGTTCAATGGGCCATTATGGGATGGATAACCAGTCCCAGACTTGCTGGTGACACTACATGCCGCGTGTGAAAATGAGAGGGAGAGAAATGGGCAGAGGCTGCAAAGGCAGCAGTGCAAGAGGGCGAGTGAGGGAGGGGTTTTTTTCCTATTCATTTGCGGGATGTGGGCATCACTGGATGGTCCAGCATTTATTGCCCATCCCTAGTTGCCCCTTGAGAAGGTGGGGGTGAGCTGCCTTCTTGAACCGCTGCAGTCCATGTGCTGTGGGTTGACCCACAATGCCCTTAGGGAGGGAATTCCAGGATTTTGACCCAGCGACAGTGAAGGAACAGTGATATATTTCCCAGTCAGGATGGTGAGTGGTTTGGAGGGGAACTTGGAGGGGGTGGTGTTCCCATGTATCTGCTGCCCTTGTCCTTCTAGATGGAAGTGGTCGTGGGTTTGGAAGGTGCTGCCTGAGGATCTTTGGTGATAGTAACGATGGACAGAGTGATACAATGCAGTTTCAAACAGGATTTGATGAAATGAGGACAGCTTGAAAGGATTTTGCTCATATTTTCAGTATGAGTAATTCATTGAAGCAGCTAGGCTAGTGTGTACATGTTGCTGGGTGTTTTCTAGGTTACTCTGCATGTGCACTGTAAAAATTGAGGTCAGTTGTGGTTTTCCGAACTTAAACGACTCATTGGAGGCAGTGAACCACTTGATGCAAGCACCAGGCCCCAGCCTTTCCCCCTCCTCCGCAGTTAGCAAAAGCATCACTCTAACCAAATATAGCTGCTGTCATACAGATGGCACCAATTTGCTGCAAACCTGCCTGCTTTTCTCTCTGCAGCCCCTGACAGTCCTTCCTGTGCAAGCATTTCACCGATTCCGTTTGCAATCTGCCTCTCGTGCCCTGAGAAGTGGTTCTCTCACAGCCACATTTTCCTCAGCTGTGCTCAGCTATCTCTGCCACCGACATTAATAGCCTCCAGTAGGTGGAAACCTGTTTCACATTTTACCATTTATTTATTGACAAAAGGTTGGTGTCACTGGCCAGGCCAGCACTCATTGCTCACCCCTAACCGACCAGAGGCCAGTTAAAAAGACCAACCACATTGATGTTGGTATGGAGTCACATGTAGGCTAGATCAGGTAAAGATGGCAGATTCTCCTCCCTAAAGGACATTAGGGACTCAGATGGCTCCCTATATCAATCATCAACAGTTTCATGTCATCGGCAGATTCTTAATTTCAGATTTTTATTGAATTCAAATTTTACCATTTGCTGTGGAGCATAAATACATGGAATAGCAGAGCAGGGGTAGGCTAGTTGGCCCTTCTAGCCTGCCCTGTCATTCAATATGATCATGGCTGAATATCCAATTCAGTCCCCTGTTTCTGCTATCTCTCCATATCCTTCGATCCCTTCAGACCCAACAGCTACATCTACCTCCTTCTTGAAAACATTCAATGTTTTGGCCTCAGCCGCTTTCTGTGGTAGAGAATTCCTCAGGCTCCCCACTGCCTGGGTGAAGCCATTTCTCCTCAGCTCAGTCCTAAACAGCCTACCTCATATCCTTAGACTGTGACTCCCTGGATCTAGACTCTTCCATCATTGGGAACATCCTTTCTCCACCAAATGTAATCTAAATGGATTCAACCTCTCCTGATACATCACCCCTGCCATCCCAGGAATCAGTTCGGTAAAACTTTGCTGAACTCCCTCCATCACCAGAACACCCTTCTTCAAACAAGGAGACCAAAATGGCACACAGTATTCCACGTGTGGTCTC
>JAHRHZ010000265.1:156544-194392 GCA_024137785.1 Ginglymostoma cirratum | reverse complement strand
CCCCCGAGAGAGCAGGCAGGGTGTCCCACAGGCCCCCATGGGATCTCCCACACCCCCAAGAGAGCAGGCAGGGTGTCCCACAGTACTAGACAAGCTCTGGGGACAGAAGCTTTTGACTCAGAGGTGAGAGCGGACCTGATTGAGGGACTGATAGCATCTTGATCATCTGTGTTTACCAAACAGTGAAGGATATGTGTCATTGGAAAAAGCCTAATTCATTAACACAGAGGTTACTTTGCTGCACATCTCATCCTGAGGCCTATGTTCGTTGAAAGAGTGCAGAAAGACTCCATTCGGCCCATCAAGTCTATGCCAGCTCTCTGTGGAACAATCCATTCAGCCCCATGGCCTTGTGCTCTCCCTGCAGTCCTGCTGCATTTGATCCCTCCACTGCCCTATCCCATTCGCTTTCGGAGTCACCTCCACCTCCTCACCCCGGGACAGTGAGTTCCAGCTCGTGACCGGCCCCTCCAACATCACCGCCCCCCGCAACCCCCGAACCTTTCACCCAAACCTTCACTCCATGTCCCTGGATGATCCTGAATCTCGAGTTCCGTCCAACCCGAGCAGCTGGGAAAGGTTACACTGGGTTTAATCTGAGAGAAAGGGCCAGTCGCAGAGACGGTGACCCTCACAAGGTAACCAGAATACAGGAGCAGGAACACGAGACCTGGAGTAAAGACAGAGAATGCTGGAAACATTCAGCTGGTCTGACAGTGCCCGTAGAGAGAGCGAGAGGGACAGGGTTAATTAGGAGTGGGGGAACTGAAACACTGAAACCTCATAACCATACACATGCTGGGGTCTGGACCATCTCAAACAGGTGGCTTTCTCTGAGGGGTATGCGTCAGGGAAGAGTAGGGGAGGTTATGTTGGGGGCCTTCCTCCCTTGGGGACGGGTGTCCCCTGTGCCCACTGGAAGTAACCCCCTACCCCTCCCCACTCACATCAAGGGGAAATAGCCAATAATAACGTAGCAAACCTGGGAATGAATTCACCGGGAGTGCTGGGGTCCTGCCATTTGAAAATGTACCAAATGGGACAGATCAATGTGTACCATTTACCAGTCTTACTGCATTTTCCCTCTGGGCCTCAATGTCACAGCCTCTCTTTAACCCTGCTCCCCCTACACTCCCCAAACCCCCGGGCCAAGGTTCTGAAAGCCAGCCACCCATTGTCCCCCCACCTTATCCCCACCAACGTTCCTTCAACAAGGCAGCTCCTTTCGATACACCAACACCACTCCCTACCCACCTCTCACACCCCCGGACTTAGCCGCGGTCTAACCCCAACCAGCTCCCCTACCCTCCCCCCATTGTCAGGGGCCCACTGCTGTTCCAATGTTACTGGAACGACAGAGTCAAGGACCAGCCAACTGGCCAGCAAAGCTCTGAGGTGGCCAATCAGGCCCCCTCACTCCCCCCAACAGGGGGCAGAAAGCTGATCCTTGCCCAATCAGTTTGCCCAATGAGGGCATAATATCTGCCAGCAGTGCCACAACAAATATCCCACCATCAACCTTTCACCTAATGGGGCATTTCATAACTCTCCCTCAGAAACCCTCCTCCCAAAAGCTGAGGGTCCACCAGGACTGAGGTCCCTTTAAGGAGCTGTGGAAGGTTCTCAGGAAAGGAATGTGGATAAATTTAGAAGCAGATAGTTGAAATAGTCCAGGGCAATATACCTCAGGTCTGACATGTATGTCTGGAAAAATCTCATTATTTTGACGTGTTTGAGAAGAGTAATCTGGTTTTGAGTTACCTTGTTATGAAGTTTCTGCTCCGTCTGTTTAACTACGTCATCACTTTCTGAGCTGAGGTGCCAGAGGACTGGAGAGTGACTAATGTGTTACTTTTTAAGAAAGGCTGCAAGGAGCCTGGGATCTACAGATCGCTGAGTCTGACTTTGGTGGTGGGGAGGTTGTTGGAGGGGTTTCTGTAAGATAGGATTTATCTGCATTTGGAGAGGCGAGGATTGCTTAGGGATAGTCAGCATGGTTTTGTGCGAAGACAGTCATGTCTGACTAAATTGATTGAATTTTTTGAGGAAGTTACCAAAAAGGATGATGATGGCAGAGCAGTAGATGTTGTTTATTCAGATTTTAGTAAAGCCTTTGACAAGGCTGTGCATGGTAGACCAATTAGTAAAGTTAGGTCACATGGAATTCAGGGTGAGCCTGCCAAATCCATACATAATTGGCTTAACAGAAGGAGAAGGAGTGTAATGGTGGAGGGTTGCTTTTTGGACTGGAGGCCTGTACGAACTGTGTTCCACAGGGATCTGTTCTGGGTCCTCGTTTGTTTGTCATTTATATAAATGATTTGGATGAGGATATAGAAGGCATGGTTAGTAAGTTTACAGATGACACCAAAATTGGTGGCATTGTAGACAGTGAGGAAGGTTTTCTAAGACTGCAAAGGGATCTTGATGTTTTGGAGTAGATTTGTATCAGGTTGTGGGTGTTAAGGTTCGTTGGCTCTCCCCAGCTGGTTTGTTGTTCTGCAGACGTTTCATTACCCTGCTGGGTAACATCATCAGTGCAGCCTCCGATGAAGCGCCGTTATGTTTTCCCGCCTGGCTTTTAAACTCTGGGGTCCGTTGAGCTGGATTACCTCACATCTGGTCTTCCTTCGCAGTGCAGTGTATGGGTCTAGCTGTGTGTTATTGATGGCTTTCTTAGAGGAGAGCCAGGCTTCTTGGAAATCCCGTGCCTGTCTCTGCTTTGCTTGTCCCTGGATCCTGATCAATAAGGTCGATGGGCTGAGGAGGGGCAGATGGAGTTTAATTTGGATTAATACGAGATAACGCTCTACTATAACACTGTTCCAGCAACGCATATTGGCTGCAATGGGACTGACAAATGGGGGAATGCTCTTTCTAAACTGTGAACTTGTGTTGTCTATAACGATTCCGTTGGTGCGGGGAGGAGTATGCATCAACATCACATGATCATTTCGCGGGCTCTGTCGTGAAACGCCTTCTGTGAGAGGTACAGTACAACCTCCTTCCCCATCAAGTCATCTGGACATTTTTTCCCAAGGTAAATTGTTAAGTTTACTTTTATTTTATCATTAGATATATAAATTAAACATTTATTTAAACGGTGCTATCCTTTGTGTTGGGCATTCGGGTAATTATTGAGTGATTCTCAGTGATTTATTTTGGAGGTCTGCTCCAACCCCACTTTTCCCACGGGCCCCGTTATTTCTCTAGCACAATTTTCTATAACGCGATGCTGCGCAGGAACACAACTATCTCGTTATAGCAGAACTGACCGCATTTGTCAAACAAACAAAGTCAGGACTTAAACAATTAATGGTAGGGCCTTGGGTAATGCTGTTGGACAGAGAGATCTAGGGGTTCAGGTACATAACTCTTTGAAGTTTGCGTCATGTGTAGACAGGGTGGGTAAGGAGGTGTTTAGCAAGCTTGCATTCATTGCTCAGACTACTGAGTTTGGAGATAGTAGGAACTGCAGATGCTGGAGAATCTGAGATAACAAGGTGTGGAGCTGGATGAACACAGTAGGCCAAGCAGCATCAGAGGAGCAGGAAAGCTGACGTTTCGGGCCTAGACCCTTCTTCAGAAAGATTTCCCTCCCGAAAGGAGTTTAGTGAACCAGACGAGAAAAGTGAAAGAAGGGTCTAGGCCCGAAACATCAGCCTTCCTTCTCCTCTGCTGAGTTTGGAGGTAGGATGTTATGTTGAGGTTGTACAGGACATTGGTGAGGCCTCTTCTGGAGTACTATGTGCTGTTGTGGTCTCCCTGTTATGGGAAGGATATTATCAAGTTGGAGAGGGCTCAAGAAAGATTTACCAGGATGTTGCCAGGAATGGAGGGTTTGAGCTATGAGAGTAGGAGGTTGAGGGGTGACCTTAAAGAGGTTTGTAAGATCGTGAGGGATATATATAATGCGAATAGCAGCTGTCTTTGTCCTAGGCCGGGGGAGTTCAAGTCTAGGAGACACTTTTTTTTAAGGTAAGAGGAGAAAGATTTAAAAAGGATGTGAGGGGCAACTTTTTTACACAGAAAGTGGCTTGTGTGTGGGATGAACTGCCGGAGGAAGTGGTGGACGCTGGTACAGTTACACATTTAAAAGACAATTGGATAAGTTGATAAATAAAAAAATGTTTGGAGAGATATGGGCCATGTGCAGGCAGGTGCGACTAGCTTAGTTTGGGAAGATGTTTGCAATTGACTCGTTGGACTGTTTCTGTGCTGTATGACACTATGGCTCGATCACACCCTATCCGTACCGGACTTTCCTTATTCTCTGGCACGCACAGCCCTGTCTAGCTCCAAGCCAAGGGAAAGAACGCAAGCCTGAAACAGTAACTCATTTTCTCACTTTTCTCATCTGGTTCACTAAACTCCTCTCGGGAGGGAAATCTGCCGTCCTTACCTGGTCTGTCTTACATGTGACTCCAGTCCCATGGCAATGTGGTTGAAACAAGCACAGAAATTGCAGGAGAAACTCAGCAGGTCTGGCAGCATCAGAGGGAAGAAAGCAGAGTTAATGTTTCAAGTCTGCTAACTCTTCATCAGAATGTGATGAACTTTTAACTGCCCTCTGGGCAATTAGGAACAGGCAATAAATGCTGGGCCCGGCCAGTGACACCCACATCCCATGAAACATTTTTACAAAGGTCCAGCGCTCTTGGAAGAAGTGAGATAGGGATAGGATAGGATATCTGTGGGATAGGATATCCAACTTAAGAAGAAGGATCCCGACCCAAAACGTCAACTTTCCTGCTCCTCTGTTGCTTCCTGGCCTGCTGTGTTCCTCCAGCTACACGCTGTGTTAGCACCTCCCCACCCCCCCCGCTACAGATTTGTGTCAGAACAACTGTAAACAGGATGATTGAAACAACAAAAGAACCCCCAAGTGCATTTCTCAGCCCTGAAGTAGTTTCTTGGAAGTGGCTCATTATTTTGACGTTTGCAAGAGGATTAATCAGGTTTTTAAGCACCTTGTTGTGAAATTCTTTCTCTGTCTGTTTAACAACAATGTTAATTCAAGAGAACTAGTGATTCCTTTAGATAGCTGGGGAATTGGACAGGCAGCCAAGCAAACTGTCAGACCATCAGCCGCGTGTTTGACCTGACAACTGGGTATGAGCCAAGTGCTTGCTATCACTGCTCAGTGTTAATGTTTTGGAAGGTAGGAGAGGTCTACACTGGGGTCGAGCCCTCATGGCACAGCAGTCATGTCCCTACCTCTGAGCCAGGAAAGCCAACTTCAGATACCTACACTTGGATGTCTGATGTGGCGCTCCATCTGCTGGAGGTGTCAGACAGAGAGGTGAGGTGCTTTCTGGATTGAGGGAGGGATGTAGCATGTTCTGTGACATAGGGCTCAAGGCTACAGTCAAACCTCCAGTCTCCTGTCCCTCAGCAAAAGGATTTACTTGCTATAGAGGGAGCACAGCAAAGGCTGATGCCGCAGATGGGAGGGCTGTCCAACCAACAAAGATTGGTTCTACTGGGCCTCTGTTCACTAGAGTCTGGAAGAATGAGAGGAGAATCTGATTAAAACTAACAGGGATGGACAGACTGGATACAGGCAGGATGTTTCTCCTGGTTGTGGAGCCTAGAACCAGGGGACACAGTCTCAGGATATGGGGCAGACCATTTAGGACTGAGGGGACAAAAAATTTCTTCACTCAAAGGGTTATGAACCTGTGGTATTCTCTTAGCGTAGAAAGCTCTGGAGGTCAAGTCAAGACAGAGATACATGACGTTTTAGATATTAAAGGCATTATGGGGAGAAAGCTGGAAAACGGCATTAAGCTAGAGGCTCATTGAGATCATATTGAATGGTGGAGGAGGCTCAATGACTGAAAGGCCTACACCTGGTTTCTCTTCTGGAGAAGGCAGATTCCTGCGAGGATTCAGATCGGCTGTATCTACTTTCTGAAGGAGGGGCACTGCACTCGAAACTGTCTCTCCCTCCACAGATGCTGTCATACCTGCTTTCTGATCCAGCTCCTGCTGCTGGGTCGTCAATACCTGGCAAAGGCACAGACGTGACAGAGAGGTTTCAGTCAGAAGATCCAGAAGCAGTAGGCAGGGATGTGAGGGGATAATGGTCAATGTTGAAAAACAGGCAGATTCCAGCTTAACCACAGCTCAGACTGCATGTAATAAAACGGGGAAAGATTAGGCACGTTTTCATAAGGCGATCAATAGAATTAACAAGACCAAAGCTCTCTCCTCTTGGAACAGTGAAAAAAGCAAAATAAACATTTATTTCCAGCATTTCGCAATATCAGACCATCTCAGAATGTTTTGCTGCCAATGAGGACTTTTTTTTTTGGAAGCGTAGTGACAGAAAATGAATTTTCACAGAGCAAGCTCCCAGCAACAATTCCGACTCATGTCAGACTGGAAACATTAACTCTCTCCACAGATGCTGCCAGACCTGCTGAGTTCCTCCAGGACTTTCTGTTTTCATCCTAGTAAACCACAGAGTGCTTGCCGGCTGATAAACCTGGGTCTCTATCCCACGGGCTGGCACTGAGACTGATGGACAGGAGGGGGGCAGAACAGAAAAATTTTCAAAGTGGGTGCGAGGATTCCGAACCAAGCCGGTAAAATGGAGTTAGGATACAGATCAGTCACACTCTAAACGAAGGGCAGAACAGGCTCAGGGGTCTGAATGGCCTCTGACTGTTCCTATAATCTCCTTTGTAAATTGCCACCTAGATTCCCCACACTCACTGAGGGACACTTTCAGCCTCACTGCTTGAGAACTGAGTTTCCTGTGGGATGTGGAGAGACAAACAAATAACAAGAGTAGGCCATTCAGCCCCTTGTGCCTACTCTGCCATTCAGGGGAGATGATGGCCTAATGGTACTACTGCTGGACTGTTAATGGACCCAGGTAATGTCCTGGGGACCTAGGTTTGAATCCTGCCATAGCAGATGGTGGAATTTGAATTCAACGGGGGGGAGAAACATTGATTCAAGAGTCTAATAATAGCCATGATTTATTGTACTGGAGTACAGTGCAAAGCTTTGTTTGCAGGCAGATCACAGTAAGCAAGTATGTTAAAGGTTTTAAAAAGACTTAGCCAGAGGCATACAGGTTACATTGCACAGGGTGCGCACTAAGCGAGATCAATGTTAGCAAGATCGGTCTTATTTGAGGCTGGAGACTCCATTCATCAGTCTGATAACAGCCAGGAAGAAGCTGTTCCTGAACCTACTGGTCCTCGTGTTCAGGTTTCTGTACCTTCTGCCTGATGGAAGAGATTGTAGGATGTTTCCTCTTGTGGGAGTCTTTGGAATTCCCTTCCTCAAAATGCAGTGGGAGTAGAATCTTCAAATATTTTTAAGGCAGAGACATATAGAATCTTGATGACCAAGGGGGTGGGGGATTATAGGAGTGTTGGGTTGTGGTTAAAGTCAGATCAGCCAATGATTGTTTTTTATTCATTCATGGGATGTGAGAGTCAATGGGCAGTCTAGCTTTTATTGCCCATCTCTAATTGGTCAGAGGACAGTTCGGAGTCAACCATATTGCTGTGGGTCTGGAGTCACATATAGGCCAGGTAAGGATGACAGCTTCCTTCCCTAAAGGACATTGGTGAACCAGATGGGTTTTTCCGACAATTGGGTCTCGCAGCGTGCTTCAATCCACTACAGTTTCCCTCCCGACGTAACAGGGCCATGGCAGACACCGAACCCTTAGCCCTACCCGGGAACATACAACTCTGGAGCCTGCCAAGGATGTGTCCTCAGCCCCCCACTGTCCTTTCTGTACACCTACAGCTGTGTTGCCAAGTTCTGAACGAGCCTTATCTACAAGTTTGCAGACAACATCACCGTAGTGGGACGGATATCTAACGACGAATCAGAATACAGAAGGGAGATAGCAGGCTTGGTGATGTGCTGCAGTGAGAACAATCTGTCTCTCAACTTCGGCAAAACTAAAGAACTGATCATCAACTTCAGAAAAAATGGAGGAGAACACGCCCCCATCTACATCAATGGAACTGAGGTTGAGAGAGTGAAGAGCATCAAGTTCCTCGGAGTGACGGTAACTGATAACCTGTCCCCGATTTCCCACGTAGATGTGACAGTCAGGAAGGTACAACAACACCTCTTCTTCCTCAGGAAGCTCAGGAAATTTGCCCTGTCCCTAAGGACCCTCACCACCTTCTACAGATGCACTATTGAAAACATACTGTCCGGGTGCATAACGGCCTGGTACGGCAACTGCTCTGCCCAAGAAACTACAGAAGGTGGTGTACACAGCCCGGACCATCACAGAAGCCAACCTTCCATCCATGGACTCTATTTACACGGCTCGCTACCATAGAAAGGCGGCCAACATCATCAAAGACCCATCACACCCCGGTAAGGACCTCCTACAGCCTCTTCCATCAGGCTGAAGGTACAGAAACCTGAGCACACGCACCAGCAGGTTCAGGAACAGTCTCTTCCCAGCTGTTATCAGACTGATGAATGGACACTAGCCTCAAATAATGATCTTGTTAATGTTGATCTTGTTTTGTGCGCGTCCTGTGTGATGTAACCTGTATGGCTCGCTCTGTCTAAGTGCCCTATGATCTGTATGTACTCGTTGCTGTGATCTGCCCATACTGCTCCCAAAATAAAACTTTTCACTGTACTTAGGTACACGTGGCTAAAATAAATGGAATCAAATCAAACCAATGACTCAGAGACAAATGATTTGAGGAAGGGTCACTGAACCTGAAACATTAACTCTGATTTCTCTCCGCTGATGCCACCAGGCCTGCTGATCTTTTCCAGCAACTTCTGTTTTGTTTGTGGTAGTGACTCAACGGTGAAACTGGAGTGTGCTCACAAAGCCAGAAGCCACATTGGAAAACAAAATGCCTCCCACAGTTTGTACTAATCACTGAGACAGAGAGGCAGCGCGGGGTCAAAGGGACATGTTGTCGCTGGAAAGTCTGTCTCAGGAATTAGGAGCAAACAGTTGGATGTAGAGAGAAGGAGGCCGTTCAGCCCCTCAGACCAGCGTCTCCGTTGAGTTTGATCATGGCAACTGTGCACTCCATTTACTTGTTATTGTTCACTATCCCTCCCCGAACATAATCCACAAAAGGGCAGCTCAGTTGGAAAACATCATGTGTCTCCCAGCATTCAGAGCTGTGCAGTGACATTCCATTTCCCTCCACGGGGAACCATTATAAACATAATTTCATTGCATTTGAGTGTCTCTGGCTGTGTCAGCATTTATTGCCCGTCCCTAGGTGCCCCTTGAGAAGGTGGGGGTGAGCTGCCGTCTTGAACCGCTGCAGTCCATGTGCTGTGGGTTGACCCACAATGCCCTTAGGGAGGGAATTCCAGGATTTTGATCCAGTGACACTGAAGGAACGGCAATATATTTCCAAGTCAGGACGGTGAGTGACTTGGAGGGGAACTTGCAGGGGCTGGTGTTCCCATGTATCTGCTGCCCTTGTCCTTCTAGATGGAAGTGGTCGTGGGTTTGGAAGGTGCTGTCTGAGGATCTTTGGTGAATTTCTGCAGTGCATCTTGTAGATGGTACACACTGCTGCTACTGAGCGTCGGTGTGTAATTCAGCTGATTTGTCCATATTTGTGCCAAAGCATCGGTGGTGGAGGGAGTGGATGCTTGTGGATGTGGTGCAAATCAAGCGGCTGCTTTGTCCTGGATGGTGTCAAGCTTCTTGAGTGTTGTTGGGGCTGCACCCATCCAGGAAAGTGGGGACTATTCCATCACACTCCTGCCTTGTGCCTTACAGGTGATTGACAGGCTTTGGGGAGTCAGGAGGTGTGTTACTTGCTGCAGTATTCCCAGCTTCTGGCCTGCTCTGGTAGCCCCTGTGTTAATGTGGTGAGTCCAGTTGAGTTTCTGGTCAATGGTAACCCCCAGGATGTTGATAGGAGGGGGATTCAGTGATGGGAAAACCATTGAATGTCAAGGGGCGGTGGTTAGATTGTCTCTTATTGGTGATGGTCATAGCCTGGCATTTGTGTGGCGCGAATGTTACTTAGCAGTTCTCAGCCCAAGCCTGGATATTGTTCAGATCTTGTTGCATTTGAACACGGACTGTTTCAGTACCTGAGGAGTTGCGAATGGTGTTGAACACTGTGCAATTACAATTTCTGACTTTATGATGGAGGGAAGGTCATTGATGAAGCAGATGAAGATGGTTGGGCTGAGGACATTACCCTGAGGAACTCCTGCAGAGATGGCCTGGAGCTGAGATGATTAACCAACAACCACGACCATCTTCCTATGTGTCAGGTATGACTCCAACCACCGGAGAGTTTGCCCCCGATACCAATTGATTCCAGTTTCTCTCGGGCTCCTTGATGCCACACTCAGTCGAATGCATCCTTGATATCAAGGGCTGTCACTCTCACCTCACCTCTGGAATTCAGCTCTTCTGTCCATGTTTGAACCAAGGCTGGAATGAGGTCAGGAGCTGAGTGGCCCTGGCGGAACCCAAACTGGGCGTCACTGAGCAGGTTATTGCTGAGCAGGTTCTGCTTGATAGCTCTGTTACTGACACCTTCCATCACTTTACTGATGATCGAGAGGATGGGGCGGTAATTGGTCGGGTTGGATTTGTCTTACCTTCTATGTACCAACAGGCTAGCAGCTATGTCCTAAAGTGGCAGTGGACATTGTAACCCCTCACCCAGAGTACACTCTGCACCCATTACCGTCCTCAGTGCTTTCTCCAAGTTCGCTCAAAATGATGGATGATTGACTTATGAAGGAATGATTTATTCTCACATATATAATGAAAATACAGTGAAAAGTTTTGTGGCACCACAAACCAGTACCATTTTGAGTTACAGTAAGGATAGAAAGAAATTACTTCAATAAGAGTTCATCTTCTGTTCAAATTGGGGTCTCAAGCACAGCTTTGGGGCTTCTGAAAGGTCTCTGCAAGGTGTTCTCGTTTCTTAAGGAGTCCTGCTCCGGGAACAGCGACGACGATACCAGTGCCCCAAGAGTCTCTGGCTCTGCTGCTACCTTGCCAACACTGCTAAGAGCCCAGTCTCCAGGCCTGGCACTCTCACGGCCAACAATTCAGGCTCTGGGCCTCCTGCCACCAGGAGTCCCCACTCTGGGCACCACCATCACCAAGGATCCAGGCTCCGGGCCTACCACGATCAAGAACCCAGGCTCTGGGTCTACCACTACCAAGAGTCCAGGCTCTGGGCCTACTGCTGCCAAGAATCCAGGCCCCGGGGTGTTGGTGCCAAGAGTCCAGGCTCGGGTCTATCACTACCAAGAATCCAGACTCTGGACCTGTTGCTGCCAAGAGTCCAGTCTGCAGGCCTACCACCACTCTCACCAGGAGTTCCGGTCCATGCCACTGATGCTGTAGCTGCTGTCTACCAACATCATTCCGGCCTCGAAGATGAAGAGGAAAGGAAGGAAAAAAGAAAAAAGACAAAAAGTAGATAGAGAAAACAACGCCATGGCCTGGAGTGGACGGACTCCAATAAGCCCAATTGCTACCTACCGTACCAGCGCCACCTTGAAGAATGTAGTTGAAAGGATTCATCAGCTGAGTGAGGATGGTACCTTCTAATTAATTCATTCGTGCGATGAGTTCGTCGTTGGCTAGGCAGCATTTATTGTCCATCCCTAATAACCCAGAGGGCAGTTCAGAGTCAGCCATGTTGCTGTGGGTCTGGAGTCACATGTAGGCCAGACCAGGTAAGGATGGCAGTTTCCTTCCCTATTGGACATTAGTGAAGCTGGTGGGTTTTTCTCCTGACAATCATTGCTGAATTTCTATTGATTTCGACTTCTGCTATATGCTGTAGTGAGATTTGAACCCATGCCCCTGGAATATTAATAGCCTGGAGATAATACCACTAGGGCCATTACTACCCTCTCAACGCTGATGGTGGGTGTGGCACCAGTTAAGTAGGCTGTTTGACCTTGGTCTGTGTGAAGCTTGTTGAGTGTTCTTGGAGCTGCATGCCTCCAAGTCAACAATTCCACCCTTTGTCAGCTTTTTCTTGGATTCTCTCTCGCCCACGTTTCCAGCAAACCTAGTTTGGAGTTTTACCATGTCTGACGCAATGCTTGTCTCTGCATGTGCGCTGTTTAATCTTCGAGTGGATATGACTCCTGCCATTGGAGGTGCTGTCAGCCCCACAGACAGTCACATTCTCTAATTGTCGAATACTTCATAATGAAGTCATCATCTCCAATTATAAAGCATCTCACTGAGATTGCTAAAGGGGACAAAATGATTTGAACTGATGGAGAGAATTCACCTCCTTCAGTGTAGGCTGCAAAACAGTGTTGGTGTAGAAAAGGGAGACATCGCTTTAAAGTTAGAGCCTGACCATTCAGGAATGAGGTGAGGAAGCAACAGCAAGTGAGACCTTCAACTGGCTTCTTGAATAAACTCAAAAATAACTTGTTAATTAGAAACAAAAAATTATTGTCCAAATCAGTGACAAAAGTGATGTACATCTAAACTATATTCCAAATCTAAACTTCATCTGCTTAATCCCAAACAAATTCACTCAACAGAGACGACAGCACAGCTCTGCAAAGGTGGTATGGCTTTTAGAAACAGAATCCAGAAGGAAACGAAATCAACAGTGAGCCAAGGATCCAAACTCAACTTCCCACAGTTTCCCAACATTCCTGTTGATGACATCGAAATGCTAACTGCAGTGGATTGATGGGAAATCTCCAGATCAGACCTCTCTTAAGGTGGAAAGCTAGATTAAACTTCAGTCTTTGAACAGTTCAGCTTTCAGGTTTTATGAAGATGTTGATACCTGTGCAGATTGTCCTTCTGTAAGAGCTGGACAGCACAGAAACAGACCCTTTGGCCCAACCCGGCCATGCCGACCAGGTTTCCTAAACAGAATTCGTCTCATTTGCCTGAACTTGGGCAGTATCCCTCCAAATTGTTCTTATTCATATACCTGTCCAAATAGCTTTTAAATGTTCCAATTGAACCCATCTCTACCACTTCTGCTGGCAGCTTGTTCCATACGCACAACCCTCTGTATGAAAAAGTTGCCCCTTAGGTCCCTTTTAAATCTTTCTCCTCTCACCTTAAACCTATGCCGTCTAGTTTTGGACTCCTGTTCCCTGGGGAAGAGACCTGGGCTATTCACCCTCTCCATGCCCCTTATGATTTATTTATCTTACACACCTCTACAGTCCCCCTTCAGCCTCCGACACTCCAGGGAAAAATGCCCTAGCCTATCCAGCCTCTCCCTATAGCTCAAACCTTGCAGTCTCAGTAACAAACTTGTAATTTTTTTCCTAAAGTCTTTCGAGTTTAGCAACATCCTCGCTATAGTTTCCTCTCCAGCTTCAGGAGAAAGAGTTTGGGTTACTGCACACTTTGGAGGTTCTCCTTTCTTTGTTCTTCGATCATATCCAGGTCCTGGAAAACCAGGAACCAACTCCAGAGGAGTGTCTCTAGGCAACCATCAGCATGTAGGCCCCATGCCTTCCAAACTCAGCTTGTCGAACAGTAAAAACCAAAAACCCCATCACTTACAGGTCTCCAGGGCTTTACTTAATCTTCTTTCCAAAGTTGCTTGTCTTTCCAGAAATTAGTAACTTGGTCATAGATCAAATTGCTGTTAGGCCCTTCCAATAAGCCACATGACCCATCAAATCCTGGGTGAACCCTTTCTAATTCAGAATAGCCAAATGGTTTTAAACATCAGCTCCTCATAGTCCTCAAACGTAGATATAAATTCCCTAGAATAGCATGGGTACGATAGACAAAATGACTTGCTTCCTTGCTTTATCCATTCTATGTTTCTCATTTTGAACTCCCTTTCTAACCACATTGTGGTCGTTATAGTATCTGCCATGTAACATTCAATTGCTCCATGTTTGTTTAATTGAGACCAGAACCTGATCAATGCTCATTGTGCTCGATTAGGTAAGCCTGGGTTTTTATAGATTCTGATGGTATATAAGGTTATGAGGGCCATAGACACGAATGTGCTTTCATAATTAGTGGAGAGGTTGATGCAGGCAGATGGGATTAGTTTAGAATGGCATCATGGTCAACACTGATATGGTGGGCCAAAGGGCCTGTTCCTGTGCTGCACTGTTCTATGTTCTGTCTGCCAATGAGGGACCTCATCAAAAACCTCATGACAGTCCATGTAGATCACATCAAATGTATTACCATAATCAACAATCCTGGTCACCTGCCCAAAATATCCAACCAAATTTCCCAATTGCTGTCTTTCCCGGACAAATCAATGCCGACATTTTTCTTTAAACAGCTTGAATGGGTGTGGCCAGCTCTCATAGATCAGGATTTCTGGATTTCTGTATTTCAGTAATAACAGAAACTATTGGGGTCTCAACAGAGTTCAGAGTTTCATTGCTACTCTCTCTGAATTTTCTTTTGATTTTTTTTTTCCTCCTGGATTGGAGAACTGCATGTGAGAACCTGTGCCTGATTCTTTCTTTTTTGCCAAGGGGTGTGTTTATGGGATGTTACGGTACTGGAACAGTTAAATTGTAATAGTTACTGTATCTATTATTCTGTTAAGTTTTCCAATAGCGTTGTCACCATAAGTTTTTTTCTTTGTTAGTATTTTAACTATAGTGAACAAAGAACAAAGAACAAAGAAAATTACAGCACAGGAACAGGCCCTTCGGCCCTCCAAGCCTGCGCCGATCCAGATCCTCTGTCTAAACCTGTCGCCTATTTTCCAAAGATCTATATCCCTCTGCTCCCTACCCATTCATGTATCTGTCTAAACACATCTTAAATGACACTATTGTGCCCGCCTCTACCACGTCCGCTGGCAACACGTTCGATGCACCCACCACCCTCTGCATAAAGAACTTTCCACGCATATCTCCCTTAAACTTTTCCCCTCTCACCTTGAAATCATGACCCCTAGTAATTGAGTCCCCCATTCTGGGAAACAGCTTCTTGCTATCCACCCTGTCTACACCTCTCATGATTTTGTAGACCTCAATCAGGTCCCCCCTCAACCTCCGTCTTTCTAATGTATATAATCCTAATCTAGTCAACCTCTCTTCATTGCTAGCGCCCTCCATACCAGGCAACATCCTGGTGAACCTCCTCTGCACCCTCTCCAAAGCATCCACATCCTTTTGGTAATGTGGCGACCAGAACTGGACACAGTATTCCAAATGTGGTCGAACCAAAGTCCTATACAACTGTAACATGACCTGCCAACTCTTGTACTCAATACCCCGTCCGATAAATGAAAGCATGCCGTATGCCTTCTTGACCACTCTATCCACCTACGTTACCACCTTCAGGGTACAATGGACCTGAACACCCAGATCTTTCTGTGTATCAATTTTCCCCAGGGCTTTTCCGTTTACCGTATAGTTCGCTCTTGAATTGGATCTTCCAAAATGCATCACCTCGCATTTGCCTGGATTGAACTCCATCTGCCATTTCTCCACCCAACTCTCCAATCTATCTATATTCTGCTGCATTCTCCGACAGTCCCCTTCACTATCTGCTACTCCACCAATCTTAGTGTCATCTGCAAACTTGCTAATCAGACCATCTATACCTTCCTCCAGATCATTTATGTATTTCACAAACAACAGTGGTCCCAACACGGATCCCTGTGGAACACCACTGGTCACAGTTCTCCATCTCAAGAAACTCCCTTCCACTACAACTCTCTGTCTCCTGTTGCCCAGCCAGTTCTCTATCCATCTAACTCGTACACCCTGGACCCCATGCGACTTCACTTTCTCCATCAGCCTACCATGGGGAACCTTACCAAACGCCTTACTGAAGTCCATGTATATGACATCTACAACCCTTCCCTCATCTATCAACTTTGTCACTTCCTCAAAGAATTCTATCAAGTTGGTAAGACATGACCTTCCCTGCACAAAACCATGCTGCCCATCACTAATAAGCCCATTTTCTTCCAAATGTAAATAGATCTTATCCCTCAGTATCTTCTCCAGCAGCTTCCCCACCACTGACGTCAGGCTCACCGGTCTATAATTACCTGGATTATCCTTGCTACCCTTCTTAAACAAGAGGACAACATTAGCAATTCTCCAGTCCTCCGGGACCTCACCAGTGCTCAAGGATGCTGCAAGGATATCTGTTAAGGCCCCAACTATTTCCTCTCTTGCTTCCCTCAGTAACCTGGGATAGATCCCATCCGGACCTCGGGACCTCACCGGTGCTCAAGGATGCTGCAAGGATATCTGTTAAGGCCCCAACTATTTCCTCTCTGGCTTCCCTCAGTAACCTGGGATAGATCCCATCCAGACCTCGGGACTTGTCCACCCTGATGCCTTTTAGAATACCCAACACTTCCCTCTTCCTTATGCTGACTTGACCTAGAGTAATCAAACATCTATCCCTAACCTCAACATCCATCATGTCCCTCTCCTCAGTGAATACCGACGCAAAGTACTCATTAAGAATCTCACTCATTTTCTCTGACTCCTCGCATAACTTCCCTCCTTTGTCCTTGAGTGGGCCAACCCTTTCTCTAGTTACCCTCTTGCTCCTTATGTATGAATAAAAGGCTTTGGGATTTTCCTTAACTCTGTTTGCTAAAGATATTTCATGACCCCCTTTAGCCCTCTTAATTCCTCGTTTCAGATTGGTCCTACTTTCCCGATATTCTTCCAAAGCTTTGTCTGTTTTCAGTTGCCTAGACCTTATGTATGCTTCCTTTTTCCTCTTTGCTAGTCTCACAATTTCACCTGCCATCCATGGTTCCCTCATCTTGCCCTTTCTATCCCTCAATTTCACAGGGACATGTCTGTCCTGCACGCTAATCAACCTCTCTTTAAAAGCCTCCCACATATCAAATGTGGATTTACCCTCAAACAGCTGCTTCCAATCCACATTCCCCAGCAACTGCCGAATTTTGCTATAGTTGGCCTTCCGCCAATTCAGCCCTCTTCCTTCAGGACCACTCTCTTCTTTGTCCATCAGTATTCTAAAACTTACAGAATTGTGATCACTATTCCCAAAGTAATCCCCTACTGAAACTTCAACCACCTGGCCGGGCTCATTCCCCAACACCAGGTACAGTATGGCCCCTTCCCGAGTTTGACTATTTACATACTGCTCTAGAAAACCCTTCTGGATGCTCCTGACAAATTCTGCTCCATCTAAACCCCCAACACTAAGTGAATCCCAGTCATTGTTGGGAAAATTAAAATCTCCCATCACCACCATCCTGTTGCTCCTACATCTTTCCATAATCTGTCTACGTATTTGTGACCCTATCTCACGCTCGCTGTTGGGAGGCCTGTAGTACGGCCCCGACATTGTTACCGCACCCTTCCTATATCTGAGCTCTGCCCATATTGCCTCACTGCTCGAGTCCTCCATAGTGCCCTCCTTCAGCACAGCTGTGATATCCTCTTTGAACAGTAATGCAACTCCTCCACCCCTTTTACCTCCCTCTCTATCCCACCTGAAGGTTTATATCCTGGGATATTTAGTTGCCAGTCTTGCCCTTCCCTCAACCAAGTCTCAGTAATAGCAATAACATTATACTCCCAGGTACTAATCCAAGCCCTAAGTTCATCTGCCTTACCTACTACACTTCTCACATTGAAACAAATGCACCTCAGATCACCTGTCCCTTTGCCTTCATCATCTGCTCTCTGCCTCCTCTTCCCCTTAGTCACACTGAGTTCATTATCTAGTTCTTTACAGGCTTTAGTTACTACCTCCTTACTGTCCACTAACCACCTCATTTGGTTCCCACCCCCCTGCCACATTAGTTTAAACCCTCCCCAACAGCATTAGCAAAAGCAGCCCCTAGGACATTGGTTCCAGTCCTGCCCAGATGTAGACTGTCCAATTTGTAATAGTCCCACCTCCCCCAGAACCGGTCCCAATGTCCCAAAAATCTGAACCCCTCCCTCCTGCACCATCTCTCAAGCCACTCATTTATCCTGCCTATTCTTTCATTTCTACTCTGACTCGCACGTGGCACTGGTAGAAATCCTGAGCTTACTACCTCTGAGGTTCTACTTTATAACTTGGCTCCTAACTCCCTAAATTCTGCTTGCAGGACCTCATCCCATTTTTTACCAATATCATTGGTGCCGATATGCATCACGACAGCTGGCTGTTCACCCTACCCCTTCAGGATATCCTGCAGTCGATCTGAGACATCCCTAACCCATGCACCTGGGAGGCAACATACCATTCGGAAGTCTCATTTTCGACCACAGAACTGCCTATCTACTCCCCTTATAATCAAGTCTCCTATGACTATAGCCCTTCCACTCTTTTTCCCGCCCTTCTGTACAGCAGAGCCAGCCACGGTGCCATGAACCTGGCTACTGCTGCCTTCCCCTGGTGAGCCATCTCCCCCAACAGTATCCAACATGGTATACCTGTTTTGGAGGGAGATGACCGCAGGGGACACCTGCACTGCCTTCCTGCTCTTTCTCTGCCTTTTGGTCACCCATTCCCTTACTCCCTCAGCAATCCTAATCTGCCGTGCGACCAATTTGCTGAACGTGTTATCCACGACTTCCTCAGCATCGCGGATGCTCCAAAGTGAGTCCATCCGTAGCTCCAGAGCCGTCATGCAGTCGAACAAGAGCTGCAGCTGGACACAGTTGGACATACTTCCTGCACGTGTAGGAGTCAGGGACATCAGCCGTGTCCCTGAGCTCACACATTGAGCGAGAGGAGCATAACGCGGGTCTGGGATCTGCTGCCTCCTGCCTCGTGTTTGAATAAACTGTGTTTTGCTTAACGTCAAGGAGTTTGACCAGCTGTTCCGCATCTGGGACACAACATATTACATTTGCCTTTAAAATAAGGAAAAGTTAGGATCTAAGCGACCTCCTTAACATATATTGAAGGGCTTTGGTCTGGTCTATAACAGAATACACATCCAGCAACATGTTGCCCATTTTATGCGTTTTTTTTATCCTTTTATGGCATCGTAAGATCCCTCGCATGCGGCAAGATTCTGCGCATAACAAGATCCTTCGGCTCAGCAAGATCCCACACTGACAACAAGATCCCTCAGCCCAAATCTTTGCAGCCTTTTTCTTTCTCTAAGATTTGCTACGACATGAAGGTTTCTGAAGGGTGGGTTAATATTTCGACCAAGCAGCCACTTCCTTCAAATCTGCCCCTTCCAATTATTGAGCATTCATTCTCAGGAAGTGAGCGAGGCTAGTAACTATGTCTAACTTAGAGTTTTCCAACACCACAAAGGTCAAGTGTATTGCTGAGATAACAAGGTGTGGAGCCGGATGAACACAGCAGGCCAGGCAGCTTCAGAAGGGCAGGAAGGCTGACGTTTCGGGCCTAGACCCTTCTTCAGAAAATGAAAAAGGGTCGAGGCCCAAAACGTTAGCTTTCCTGCTCCTCTGATGCTGCTTGGCCTGCTGTGTTCATCCAGCTCTGCACCTTGTTTCTCAGATTCTCCAGCATCGGCAGTTCCTACTATCAAGTGTATTGCTGTAGGACAGGGGTTACAGATGAGCTTAGCCAAGTGAGAGAATGAATGATTTCCTTCCTCCAGGAAGCCAATAAACTAACTGGAATCAACAACAATCTGACCATTTGGACTCATTTTTTTGCTGGCACCAAATTTTACTGTCAGTCTTGTTTTTCAAACTGACTTCAGTTTCTCACGCGGCTTCAGTGGGATTTAAAATCAGACTTCCCCAGTAGCTACCTGCCAATTCCCTGGAATTCCCTCTGGTGCCCTCCTCCACCCCTCTCCCTCTGTCTCCTCCTTTGAGAAATTCCTTCAAACCTGATCTGCTTCATTGTGGATCTTGGGAACCTGCTGGAATCTGTCCTTGTATAGCTGTGTCTAAATTTAACCTCAAACACATCGCCTCTCGGCGTGTCATCACAATGTTAAGCTTGAAGTCTCCACACAGCTGCTTTGGATTTGAGCCAAACTTAAGTGATCACATTTTGCAGGTTCCACGTCAGCCTGTGAGCTGGCGACATGGCGACACGTATCAAGTCTATCAAACTCTCCGGGACACAGGACCCGAGACCCTCAATATCCTTAGGGGGAGAGATCAGCCAGCCAAGCAAACTGAGCGCTAGTCGGACAGGAAAGATAATCCCCGGAGGTTCTGAGGAAGGGTCACCGGACTCGAAACATTGACTTTAATTTCTCTTCACAGAAGCTGCCGGAATTGCTGAGCTTTGGCAGCAACTAGTGTTTTTGCTGTTGTCAAAGATGACCCTGGAATGTGCAGATCGTCTTCTAAGAAAAGGTGTGTCAGACGATGCCTATACCTGCTGGAATTCGTAGGGCAAGAGGCGGCTTGATTGAAATGTATAAGAATCTGGAAGGACTTGTTTGGTTGGACAAGGCGAGGATGTAACCTCTTGTGGGAGAATCTGAAATTAGAGTCATAGAGTCATGGAAGACAGGGCCTTCAGCCCCACTCGCCCATACTGCCCAGTTTTGACAATTAAATTAGTCCCATTTGCCTGTGTTTGGTCCATATCCCTTCAGATCTATCCCATCCATGTACCTGCCTAAATGTTTCTTAAATGACAAAATTGTACTCGCTTCCACCACTACCTCTGGCAGCCTGTTCCAGGCACTCACCACCCTCTGTCTGGAATAATTGCCCCTCTGGCCCCTATTGTATCTCTCCCCTCTCACCTTTAACCTATACCCTCTAAAACATAGAACATAGAACATAGAACATTACAGCGCAGTACAGGCCCTTCGGCCCTCGATGTTGCACCGACCTGTGAAACCAATCTGAAGCCCATCTAACCTACACTATTCCATTATCATCCATATGTTTATCCAACGACCATTTAAATGCCCTTAAAGTTGGCGAGTCTACAACTGCTGCAGGCAGGGCATTCCACGCCTTTACTACTCTCTGAGTAAAGAACCTACCTCTGACATCTGTCCTATATCTATCACCCCTCAATTTAAAGCTATGTCCCCTCGTGCTAGCCATCACCATCCGAGGAAAAAGGCTCTCACTGTCCACCCTATCTAATCCTCTGATCATCTTGTATGTCTCTATTAAGTCACCTCTTAACCTTCTTCTCTCTAACGAAAACAGCCTCAAGTCCCTCAGCCTTTCCTCATAAGACCTTCCCTCCAAACCAGGCAACATCCTGGTAAATCTCCTCTGCACCCTTTCCAATGCTTCCACATCCTTCCTATAATGCGGTGACCAGAACTGTATGCAATACTCCAAGTGCAGCCGCACCAGAGTTTTGTACAGCTGCAACATGACCTCACGGCTCCGAAACTCAATCCCTCTACCAACAAAACCTAACACACCATACACCTTCCTAACAACCCTATCAACCTGGGTGGCAACTTTCAGGGATCTATGCACAGTTTTAGACTCCCCTACCATGGGGAAAATCTGTCAGCTATCTACCTTGTCTATGCTTCATGATTTTATAAACCTCTATAAGGCCCTCTCCTCAGCTTCTTACGCTCCTGGGAAAAAAAGTCCCAGCCTACCCAATCTCTCCTTATAACTTAAACCTTTCCAGTCCAGGTAGCGTCTTGCACTCTTTCCAGTTCAATAGTATACCTTCTACAGTTGGGCAGCCAGGGCTGCAAACAGTATTCCAAATGTGGTCTTACCAATGTTTGGTACAGCTGCAAAAAGACACCCAACTCCTATACTCAATGCTCGGACCAATGAAAGCAAGCACGCCAAAACATTGACTTTAATTTCTCTTCACAGAAGCTGCCAGACTTGCTGAGCTTTTGCAACAACTGGTGTTTTTGTTGTTGTCAAAGATGACCCTGGAATGTGCGGATTGTCTTCTGAGAAAAGGTATGTCAGACCAAAAAGCATTCTTCTTCACCGTCCTGTTGACCTCTGACTCCACGTTCCAGGAGCTGTGCCCCGAGAACTCCCTGTTCTATAACACTCCCCAAGGCCCAACCCATTGACTGTGTAAGTCCTGTCCCAGCTTGACCCACCAAAATGTCACACTTTGCATTTATCTAAATTAAACTCCATCTGCCACTCCTCAATTTACTGGCCCAGTTAATCAAGATCTCACTGCATTCCCAGATAACCTTCTTCACTACCCACTCTACCACCAATTTTGGTGTCATCTACAAACTTACCAAGCATACCTCCTCAACTTTCATTCAAATCATTTATAGAAATGATGAATAACAGTGGACCCAGCACCGAGGCCTGTGACACAGGCCTTCAGTCTGAAAAACAACCCTCCATCACCATTCTCTGCCTTCTATCTTCATGACAATTTTGTATCCAATTGGCTAGCTCTCCCTGGATTCCTAAACACCCAACCATGTGGTGCCTTGTTAAAGGCTTTGCTAAAGCCCATGTAGACAATATCTCCCACACTGCCCTCATCCACTTTCTTGGTCACCTCTTCAAAAAACTCAATCAAATTTGTGAGACACGATTTCCCATGCACAAAGCTGTGGCTGACTATCCCAAATGAATCCTTGCCTCTCCAAATGCCTGTAGATCCTGTCTCTCAGAATCCCCTCTAACAACTTACCCAGTACAAAGATCAGGTTCACTGGTCTGTAACGCCCAGGCATTTCCCTGCAGCTTTTCTTAAATAATGGCACAACATTAGCCGCCCTCTGATCTTCAGGCACTTCACTCGTGGCTGTCAATGACACAAATATCTCTGCTAGAGTCACTGCAATTTCCTCCCTTGCCGCGCACAAAGTCCTGGGACACACTTCATCAGGCCCCAGGGATTTATCTACCTTAACGAGTTTTAAGACCTCCAGCAACTCCTCTTCTGTGATGCGGAATCTCTTCAGGACATCACTATTTATGTCCCCAGGCTCCCTGGCATCCCTGCCTTTCTGGATGGTACATACTGATGAGAAATATTCATCTGGGATCTCACCCATCTCTTGTGGTTCCGCAAATAGATGTCTTTGTTGATCTTGAGGGGGCCCTATTCTCTCCCTAGTTACTTTTTTACCCTTTAATGCACTTGTAGGATCTCTTTGGATTCTTCTTTACTATATCTACCAAGCTAGGGGTCACTGTTTAAAAATCAGGGCCCCCTGTTTCAAACAGAGATGAAGTGGTTTTTTTCTCTATCTTTCAGAGGTTTGTGAATCTTTGGAACTCCCTTTCTGAAAGAGGCAGTGGAAGAAGAGAATATTTTTCAGGCAGCGGGAGAGAGATTCATTATCAGTGAAGGGGTGAAAGGTAATCAAGGTTGGTGGGAACAAAGAACAAAGATAATTGAGGTTTTTGAAGAAATAACAAAGAGGATTGATAAAGGCAGTGTGGTGGACATGATGTATATGGATTTCAGAAAGGAATTCAACAAAGTTCCTCATGGCCGACAGGTCAGCAAGGTTAGATCACATGGAATGGAGGGAGAACTAGTCACTTGGATACAGAACTGGCTCGAAGGTAGAAGACAGAGAGTGGTGGTGGGGGTTGTTTTTCAGGCTGGAGGCCTGTGACCAGCAGGTGCCACAAGGATCAGTGCTGGGTCCTCTGCTTTTTATCATTCGTATAAATGATTTGGATAGCAGTAAACATAGGAGGTATGGTTGGTAAGCTTGCAGATGACACCAATATTGGAGGTGTAGTGAACAGTGAAGACGGTTACCTCAGAGTACAATGGGACCTTGACCAGATGGGCCAATGGGCCGAGGAGTGGCAGATGGAGGTTAATTTAGGTAAATATGAGGTATTGCATTTTGGAAAGGCAAATCAGGGCAGGACTTATACACTTAACGGTAAGGTCCTGGGGAGTGTTGCTGAACAATGAGACCTTGGAGTGCAGGTTCTTAGTTCCTTGAAAGTAGAATCACAGGTGGACAGGATAATGAAAAAGGTGCTTGGTACGCTTGCCTTTATTGGTCAGTGCACTGAGTATAGGAGTTGGGAGGGTCATGTTGTGGCTGTACAGGATATTGGTTAGGCCACTTTTGGAATACTGCGTTCAATCCTGGTCTCCCTGCTATAGGAGGGATGCTGTGAAACTTGAAAGGGCTC
The DNA here is from genome assembly GCA_024137785.1 of Ginglymostoma cirratum. NCBI lineage: Eukaryota > Metazoa > Chordata > Chondrichthyes > Orectolobiformes > Ginglymostomatidae > Ginglymostoma > Ginglymostoma cirratum. The sequence goes on along the minus strand of JAHRHZ010000265.1, from coordinate 170,437 downwards.
AGAAAAGATTTACCAGGATGTTGTTAGGGTTGGAGGGTTTGAGCCACTGAATAGACTGGCAGCTATTTCCTCTGGAGGCTGTGGGGTGACCTTATAGAAGTTTATAAAACCATGAGGGGCATGGATAGGGTAAATAGACAAGGTCTTTTACCTGGGGCTGGGAAAGTCCAAATATGAAGGGCATAGGTTTAAGGTGTAGGGAAGATTTAAAAGGGACCTGAGGGCAACTTTTTCACACAGAGAGTGGTGTGTGTATGGAACAAGCTGCTGGAGGAAGTGGAGGCTGGGACAATTACAACATTTAAAAGGCATCCGGATGGGAACATGGATAGGAAGGGTTCAGTGGAATAGGGGCTAAACGCAGGCAAATGGGACTAGATTAATTTAGGATATCTGGTTGACATGGATGAGTTGGACCGAAGGGTTTGTTTCCGTGCTGTACATCTCTATGACTCTATAACAGTACAGCGCAGGCGCAGGCCCTTCAGCCCATTGAGACTGCACCGACACACAATGCCTTTTGAAACTAAAAGCCTTCTGCCTCTATGGGGTCTGTGTCTGTCTGTTCCCTGTCTATTCATGTATCTGACAACATGCCTCTTAAACATTGTTATTGTCCCTGCCTCCACCATCTCCTCTGGAAGCATTCCAGGTACTTACGACCCTCTGTGTAAAAAAAACTTGCCTCTTGCATCTCGTTTAAACTTACCCCCTTTCTCCTTAAACCTATGTCCCCGGGTCATTGACATTCCTACCCTGGGAAAAAGACTCCAAATATCCACCCTATCCGTGCCTCTCATAATTTTATACGCTTCTATCAGGTCTCTCCGAAAAGGAAATGGAAGTGAGAAAAAAACAAGTTTGTCCACTCTCTCCTAATACTCTCTAATCCAGGAAACATCCTGTTTCAGTGCCCTCTCCAAGGACTCCACATCCTGCTGGTAATGTGGCAACCGGAACTCTAATCAATATTCCAAATGTGGACTAAATGAAGATCTGTACAGCTGCAAAGTGACTTGGCAATGTTTATACTCTATGTCCCGACCAATAACGGCCAGAATGCCATATGCCTTCTTGACCACCTTACCCACTTGTGTTGCCACTTTCAGGGAACTGGGGACCTGTACATCTGGATCCCTCTATATGTTGATGCTACTACGGGCTCTGCCATTTACTGTATACTTCCCTCCTGCTTTAGATCTCCAAAAAATGCATCACTTCACATTTGTTCAGATTAAACTCAATCTGCTATTTCTCCTCACTATCCACAGCTCCCCTTAATCTTTGTGCCATCCACAAACATATTAATCAGACCACCTACAATCTCCTCCAAATCATTTATATATGTTACAAACTACAGGGGTCCCAGCACTGATACCTGTGGGACACCACTGGTCACAGATCTCCAGCCAGGGAAACACCTTCCCGACGTCACTCTCTGTCTTCTATAACCAAGCCAGTTCTCTATCCGTCTAACCAGCTCATCACGGATCCCATGTGACTTTACCATCTGTATCAAACCTTGTCAAAGGCCTTGCTAAAGTCCATAGAGACAGCATCCACAACCCTGCCCTCATCAATTATCTTTGTTACTTCTTCAAAAAACTCAATCAGGTTTGTGAGACACAACCTTCCCTGCACAAAACCAAGCTGCCTATTGCTAGTAATAAGGAATGTGGAACTTTACGGTGAGCTGTAACCTTATTGAAAGATGGAATAGCCTTGGAGGGCCAAGTGACCTGCTCTTAACTCACGTACTCATGTGTTCTTGCAGGATTGAGAGACTCAGTTCTGAGGAAGTGTGACTGGATGTGAAACATTAACTCTGTTTCTCTCTCCATAGATGCTGCCAGACCTGCTGAGTTTCTCCAGCAATTTTGGTTTTGTTTCTGAATTCCAGCATCTGTAGTCCTTTTTTACAGCGAGGAATTCTATATTGGTACAGGTGACGATGCCCAGTTATTTAAATAAAAACACAAGTGCGTGCCTTAACAGGATGGTGTCTGAATACCAGCAGTGACCCTCTGGATAACTATTATCTATAAACAAGCTCAGTCACAAACACCCCGCCTTCCAATGTCTGTCTACATCTACAATGGTGTTTCCATCACTGAATCCCCCACTACCAACATCCTGGGGGTTACCATTGACCAGAAACTCAACTGGACTCACCACATTAACACAGGGGCTACCAGAGCGGGCCAGAAGCTGGGAATACTGCGGTGAGTAACACACCTCCTGACTCCCCAAAGCCTGTCTGCCATCTACAAGGCACAAGTCAGGAGTGGGATGGAATACTCCCCACTTGCCTGGATGGGTGCAGCCCCAACAACAGTCAAGAAGCTTGACACCATCCAGGACAAAGCAGCCCACTTGATTGGCACCACATCCACAAGCATCCACTCCCTCCCCCACCGACACTCAGTAGCAGCAGTGTGTACCATCTACAAGATGCACTGCAGAAATTTACCAAAGATCCTCAGATAGCACCTTCCAAACCCACGACCACTTCCCTCTAGAAGGACATGGACAGCAGATACATGGGAACACCACCCCCTGCAAGTTCCCCTCCAAGCCACTCACCATCCTGACTTGGAAATATATCACCGTTCCTTCACTGTCGCTGGGTCAAAATCCTGGAATTCCCTCCCTAAGGGCATTGTGGGTCAACCCACAGCACATGGACTGCAGCGGTTCAAGACGGCAGCTCAGCCCCACCTTCTCAAGGGACAACCAGGGACGGGTAATAAATACTGGGCCCAGCCAGCGACGCCCACATTCCCTGAAGGGGAGAACAAGATTTGAAACTGCGAATATAAACTAGTCACTAATGAATGCAATAGAGATAAAAGGTACTGCAGATGCTGGAGAATCCGAGATAACAAGCATGGGGCTGGATGAACACAGCAGGCCAAGCAGCATCATAGGAGCAGGAAAACTTGACGTTTCGGGCCTAAACCCTTCTGATGAAGGGTCTAGGCCTTGTTATCACACCTTGTTATCACTAATGAATGCAAGTCATCTCTGTGGATACCTGTCTACCCAGGCAGTGGTAAAAATGCATCATGATTAGTTATGGGGAATAGAATTGATTCATTTAAAGAGAAGCTCAATTTACACATTAGGGAGAGAGGAGTAGAGGAAAAACAACTCATGGATGGAATCAGAGGTGTGTGTGAGGATTGTGTGTTGGGTATTGAGAGCTAGTACTAGTTTGAGCTCAATGGCCTGTGCCTGTACTGTGCACAATGTGATTATATTAAACACACTGGCTATGTTCCTCTCACAGCTGGCATGGTGCCTTGTGTAAGCGGGCAGCTCCGGCACAAGGTGAAATTCCAGTTTACAAGCTGCCACTTTTCTGTCAAGGATTGAAATGGTCACCTCAGCCTCACTGACTGCCTGGCACAGAGTGGCACAGATTGAGGAAAAGTCACTGGAAACCCATACACTCCTACTCTCTGTCATGATGCAGAGCGGCAATATCAGATTTTAACCATTAACCTGGAGACGAATGAACCTTCAGGCCCCAACAGAAGGTGAAATGTTTACCAACTTCAGTGTCATTCCAGGACCTTGTACAGACAGGAAGTGTCTCCTCTCCCAGCACCAAGGCCACAGCTAGACAGTGAGTAGCCCACAAACCAACAACCACCTTACGATAGCTACTGATGAACAGAAAGGATCCCATACCCAAAATCAGTAAAACTGGAGTAATATACAAAATACCATGCAAGGACTGTGAGAAACACTACATACCAAAAGAAAACTGACTATACGGATACATGAACACCAACTAGCCACCAAGAGACCTGACCAATTCTCACTTGTCTCACAACACACGGACAACAAGGGACACAAATTCGACTGGCACAACACATCGATAATTGCACAAGCCAAACAGAGACACGCCAGGGAATTCCTGGAGGCTTCGTCTTCCAACCAGAACTCCATCAACAAACATATTGAATTAGACCCTGTGTACAAACCATTGAGAAACAGAACTGGAAGTAATACCAACCACCCGAGCAAACTGAGCCATATAAATAACAAGCGGGACAGAACACGGATGCTTCACCGGAGGCGCACTGATGATGTTACCTAGCAGGGTGACGAAACGTTTGCAACCAAACTCCCCTGCTTAGCGAGCATATCTACAAACTTATCCACAATCCGAGCTACATATCTTCTTGAAAAAACTTTAAGTGAATGCATTTACTCCACTGGCCTGGTGATTCAGACTTTGCCCCTCAATCCCTGCCTTTTCATCCAAACATTAATGTCAGTCGCATTGCGGTGTAAGAGGGAATGTGTCGTTGATTCACATGATCACAGCAGTGGATCACTGGTGTATCAAGAGGCAATCTGGGATCGGGTCTCAAACCAATCATTCAGAGAGTGTGGGGTCACCTGGAATATCATCCACTCAGCATTTCTGGCTGAAGATCATTGTGAATATTTCAGACCTGGCTGTTACAACCTAGTGTCACACAACACAATGGAGGTTGTTCTCAATGTGAAGGGGGGACTTTGTCTCAACAAGGACTGTGCGATGGTCACTCTTACCAATCTGCCATGGACAGAGGCAACTGCAGCTGGCAGATTGGTAAGGATGAGGTCAGGTATGTTTTTCCCTCTTGTTGGTTCCCTCACCACCTGCCGCAGACCCAGTCTAGCAGCTGTGTCCTTTAGGACCCGACCAGCTCGATCAGTGATACCGCTGCTGAGCCACTCTTGACCTTTGAAGTGAACTCACTGGCAGGAGTGGGAATCCTGGCTGATTAATATCCTCTGACTCACGGCACGCTGTCACCCAATCAAAACTGCCTTGTTATTTATGGCCTGCTGTACTGAGTGAGACAATTCAAATCACACGCTTTCATTCTTATAAACCGAGAACAACATTATTGATCTGTACGGGAATGACCTTTTCCTGTTCATGTGAAACAGGCTTCAAGAGGGGCCGAATGGTCTCCTCCTGATATTGTGTGATAGGTGTTGAGAGGGGATGAATGGCCTGGGGGCTTGGAGCAGGGACTGGATGGTGTAGGCTGGGGGCAGGGAGCTAGAGGGTGGAGGGTAGGTACATCACAGGGGCACAGAGCCATATCCCATTACCATGGGGCACTGACCCTGGGGCACTGGCCATGGGGCACTGACCATGGTGCACTGACTGTGAGACACTGACTGTGAAGCCTTGACCATGAGGTGCTGACCATGAGACACTGACCATAGGGCATTGGTCATGGGGCACTGACTATGAGACAATGACTGTGAGATACTGACCACGGGACACTGACCACAGGGCACTGACCATCACCTGGAGTGATTCCCAAAATGCCTAGGGATGGACTTTTCCAGCTGCTTCCCATGGGTCTCCTGCAATTAATTTGTAAGGACGTCCTGTTGTGACCTGAGGAGAGGGGCAATGGGCGTGAATTCATGGATGATTCGGAGAGACAGTGCTGTCTACAGTGGAGGGGAGGAGGTAGCTGGGGTTTCCTCAATGTCCTCCTCAGTTTAGTTACTGACATGCCCGAGAGACAGTGAGTGATGGAGAGTGAGAAGATGGACCTTCTCTCTGACTGACCCCTGATGTCATCCATCAACACAGGCTCAGTGCTGCACTGCCCAGTATCACTCCTCTGTCTGATCATTCAAACTGAGACTGCAAAGGCTATTGTGGAAACAGCAAAGTCCCCTTGGTCATTGACTGACAGACAACAGCTCATTGACTGGAATCACAGTCATTTCCAAATGCCACTGTTGTTTCAATTTTTTTTTGCGCAGTTATGCGAAATATTTGCTTCCTCCTGGGTTTCAGGATGTCTCTGTGTGTATTTTCAGCACTGCCTTTCGTCATTCTGCAGTGTCCTGTGAGGGAGTCACAGGTTTGGCCTGGGGATTTCCCAACCGAGCCTGAATGGCTGACAAAATACCAACTCATCATCATGTTCCTGAGATACCGCAGCAGTCTATGTCATGGCCCAACAAAACCCAGACTATAACCAGGCCTGGGCTGATTAACTTTCACACCACACACGTACCAGGCAAGGACTGGTCTACCTATAAGAGACAGAAAAGGAGGAGTTACATTTACAAAAAGCAAGGTGTGGAGCTGGATGAACACAGCAGGCCAGGCAGCATCAGAGGAGCAGGAAAGCCGATGTTTTGGGTCTGGACCCTTCTTCTGTGTTCATCCAGCTCTACATCTTGTTACCTCAGACTCCAACATTGGTAGTTCCTACTATCTCTGAGTTACATTTAGAAAGTGCTTTTGAGGACTATCAGACACCTTTAACTCAAAGGGAATGGAATATAAAGGTAGGTAGGTTTTGCTAAATCTCTACGAGGTACTTATCAGACCACAGCTTGTTGGCCAAATATCCACGGAAAGATAGACTGGCATTGGAGTCAGCCTGGAGAAGGTTCAATCAGCTGATCCCAGGTTTGGAGGCACTGTATTATGAGGAGACGTTATGTAGGCTGGGTCTACAGCAGTCTAGCCCAGTCTACCAGCAATATCTTGCAGGACCTGACCAGCTCGATCAATGGTGCTCCTGCCCAACCACTCTTGGTGGTGGGCATTGTAATTTTTTTTTTTATTCATACAGCAGATGAGGGCATCACTGGCTAGGCCAGCATTTATAACACCCCACATTGCTGTGGATCTGGAGTCACATGTAGGCCAGACCAGGTAAGGAAGGCAGTTTCCTTCCCTAAAGGGCATTAGTGAACCAGATGGGTTTTTCCGACAATCAAGAACTGATTCTTGGTCATCGTTAAACTCTTCATTCCAGATATTTATTGAATTCAAATTTCACCATCTGCCGTGGCAGGGATTCAAACTCAGGTGCCCAGAGCACACAGTCACATCCCTCTAAACCTTTCCTATCTATAAACCCATCCAGGTGCCTTTTAAATGTTGTAGTTGTACCAGACTCCACCACTTCCTCTGGCAGCTCATTCCATACATTTCATTCACCTTCTGTATGAAAAAGTTGCCCCTCAGGTCCCTTTTAAATCTTTCCCCTCTCACCTTAAACCTATGCCCCTCTAGTTCTGGACTCCCCTACCCCTGGGGAAAACACCTTGGCTATTTACCCTATCCATGCCTCTCATGATTTTATAAACCTCTAAGAGGTCCCCCCTCAGCCTCTGAGGCTCCAGGGAAATAGCCCCAGCCTATTCGGCCTCTCCTTCTAGCTCAAACCCTCCAACCCTGGCAACATCCTTGTAAATCTTTTCTGAGCCCTTCAAGTTTCACAGCATCCTTCCTATAGGAGGGAGACCAGGATTGAACGCAGTATTCCATTAGTGGCCTCACCAATGTCCTGTACAGGCACAACATGACCCTCCCAACTCCCATACTCAGTGCACTGACCAATAAAGGCAAGTGTACCTAACACTTTCTTCACTATCCTATCTCCAGTGATAGTACCACGAGGCCATTGCCTCCCTGTATCGCTCACACAGAGTACATTTTACCCCCTTGCCACTCTCAGGGCTTCCTCCAAGTGTTGCTCAACATGGACATGTACTGATTTGTCAGCCGAGGGAGGATGGGACGTGGTAATCAGCAGGTGATGGCCTAGCGGCATTAACATCAGACTATTCATCCAGAAGCCCAGGCAGTGTGTGGGAACCTGGGTTCGAAACCTGCCGTGGCTGGAATTTGAATTCAGTAATAACAATAATAATAATAATGGAAAATCTGGAATTAAGAATCTAATGAAGACCGTGAAACTATTGTCGATTGTCAGAAAAACCCATCTGGGTCACGAGTGCCCTTTAGTGAGGGAATATGCCATCCTTACCTGGTCTGGCCTACATGTGACTCCAGACCCACAGCAACGTGGTTGACTCTTAACTGTTCTCTGCTTGGTTAGGAATGGGCAATAAATGCTGGTCTAACCAGGAGCAAACACATCCCATGGATGAACAAAAAAAAAGTCTCCTTGCCCATGTTTAACTCGAATCCATGGGACTTCATGGGGTACGGAGTCAATGTTGAGGACTCCGAGAGCAACCCCCTTCCGACTGTATCCCACTGTACCGCCCCCTCTGCTGGGTCTGTCCTGCCGGTGAGACAAGACATATCCAGGGATGGTGATGGTGGTGTCTGGGACATTGTCTGTAAGGTATGATTCTGTGAGTATGACTGCGTCAGGCTGTTGCTTGACTCGTCTGTGAGACAGCTCTCCCAGTTTTGGCACTAACCCCCAGATGTTAGTGAGGAGGACCTTGCAGGGTCAACAGGGCTGTTTCTGCCGTTGTCTTTTCCGGTGCCTAGGTCGATGCCAGATGATCCGTCCAGTTTCATTTCTTTTTCGAGACCTTTTATGATGGAGTGGCTTGCTCGTCATTTCAGAGTCAGCTACATTGCTGTGGGTCTGGAGTCACATGTAGGCCAGACCAGGTAAGGATGACAGATTACCGTCCCTGAAGAACATTAGTGAACCTGATGGATTTTTATGATAAAGTTCCATGATCATTACCGGGACTAGCATTATTTATTTAATTTCAGATTCATTTCACTGACTTTTTTTGCTTTCTTCCAGTTCCTGTCTGACCTGGGATTTGAACTCCTGTCAGCCTCTCTGCCTGATTAGAAGTGAATACTCCATTTCTGATGAAGGGTCTAGGCCCGAAATGTCAAGCTTTCCTGCTCCTCTGATGCTGGTCGGCCTGCTGTATTCATCCAGCTCTACACCCTGTTATCTCCAATACTTCATTCTCACCAGGTTTTACACAGGTGCTGGGGTCACACCCACTTTGGTCTGAAATCTTATCTGTTGCAACATGTTTCCTGAAAGAAAATTAATCTGGTGGATGTTTATGTGAGAGTTGGACCCTGCAAGGTATTGTTTCCTGGTCCTTTCTCAATCTGAAAGGGGTCACAATAGGTTGCAGGCCTACAGCTAACATTGGTGCCTGCACTGAGGGAGTGCTGCAATGCCTGTTTATCTGTTGCATTGAATGTTAGACATCCTGCAACCCAATCTGAGGAAATGAGTGCTTGTTTAGCTCGTGGAATAAAGCAGATTTTCCGGGTTTTTTTTTTGCCTGTCTGACAATCTGCGGCACAAAGCGTTGTTCAGCGGGAAACTGGGCATATTTCAGCCGATCATCCTTTAGCTGAATGACCCTTTCTCATTGGTCAATGCTGTCTATCATCCTCTGTATCCTGACAACCCAAAATGTTTCCTTACCTTTTCCTGCTGTGCTTTCTCTCTGGACTCTGGAATTCCTTCTCAAAGTAATTCTCCAACTCTGCTTCCTATCAAACCATTCCCAATATTCACTCCAATCCCTTCTCTACAGATCTTTCAATCCAGTTTCTCCGTTCCTGAATTCCCTACCAGTCTATCCCATTCTTAATGTGTCCCATTAAATCCGTTTCTCCTTCTTTAACCTTTGCGCTCATTGATCCCTTCAATTACCTTTTGCAAACATAGAGAATGAGAGCAGGAAAAGGCCATTCAGCCCTTTGAGTCTGCTTCAACATTCAATGTGATCATTAGAATCCCTAAGTGTGGAAACAGGCCCTTCAGCCCAACAAGTCCACACTGACCCTTGGAGCATCCCATCCAGACCCATCCCTTACAACCCACACACCCCTGAACACTATGACAATTTAGCATGGCCAATCCACCTAACCTGCACGTCTTTAGACTGTGGGAGGAAACCAGAGCAAACCCATGGAGAATGTGCAAACTCCACACAGACAGTCACCTGGGGCTGGAATTGAACCTGGGTCCCTGGCACTGTGAGGCTGCAGTGCTAACCACTGAGCCACCATGCCACCCAGCATGGTTGATCATGGTTGATCATCCAACTCAGTCCCCTATTCCTTCATTCTCCCCATATCTTTTGATCCCTTTAGTCCCAGGAGCTATACTTAAACACATTTCAGCTGAACAATTTCCAGTCACCACACCCAAAGACATTGTTGAAATGTTGGGAGAGTTATTAACGAGGGTGAAGGGCACTACACCAATGCAGTTTCTGTTTGGTCCCATAGGTTTATGGGCGTTGAGAACATCCACCCCACCGCCCCACTCCTCCAACTTCCTCATTGCTGCTGCTGGCAGGAACCACACGTTGGGGGAAGGCAGTGAGTTTCATGATTTCTTGCAGTCAGTCACCTTTGCCTTTGCAAATCTGACACGTTATTGGCCTTGATAACGACAGGTCGCAGGAAGGAGAGGGGCTTTCCACCCCACATACCGGACTTTGCACATGTGGAAATCCCAAGGTGGGCTGGCGAGAGGGAGCCAGTCCCTGGATCAGAGCCAGCGCCAACATCACAATTGCAAAAAAGGGCAGCAAACCAGAAACAAGATAAGGTGAGGATTCAAGGACAAGCCTTGCAGGAGGGAGAGGACTCAGGCAGGAGGAATGGCGCTGAGATAGAAAAGGGATAGCCCCTTTTGAATGAATGGGAGGCTTTGGAATGAGAGGTGTTATGGTAAAAGAAGTAAGATTGTAGAAGAGTTTAGAAAGAACAGGGGAACAATAATCACTTGGCGAGATTTAGCAAAGTTTCACAGCATCATTAGAAAGCTAGACCTGCGTTTATGTAGCACCCATCCCTCACTAAGGATGTACCAATTAATGAAGTATTCTACGAGTAATCACTGCCGCAGGCTAGGAAACGGTGGGGCCGGGTTTCACACAACATGATCCCACAAACAGACCAGTGGTGCTGGGTGGAGATCGGTTTTTGTGATGTTAATTGCGGAATAAATATCGACAGGGCAGCGGTCCCTCAACGCTGCACTGGGAAAGCCACCCTAGTTTGTCAGCTCAGCTGACAGGGGGCTGGAGCTCACAATCGTCTGACTCTGAAGAGAGAGTGGACAATGTGACCATCTCCATAGCTGGTGGTCAAGGAGTGTGGGTCACTGGTCTGAGGCCTCTTCTCTGTCCTGGACGGTGTCAAGCTTCTTGAGTGTTGGTGGAGCTGCACCCATCCAGGCCAGTGGGGAGTATTCCATCCTGAGTTGTGCCTTGCAAATGGCGGATGGGCTTTGGGGAGTCGGGGGGTGAGCTGGGTGCTGAGAAGCTAGTTCCATGGCCGGATGGATCAGCCCTTTAGGACTGAGCTGAGGAGAAATGTCTTCACTTAAAGTCTGGTAAATTTTCAGAATTCTCAAGGCTGGAGAACTGCGAATAATCACTCTGTTATTGAGAGTTTCCAAGATAGAGGTTCATCACCCTGACCTCAAATTACATTCATGGATATGCAGTTATAAAGTAACAGAGTCGTAGAGCTGCCCAACACAGAAACAGACCCTTTGGTACAACTTGCCCATGCTGACCAGATACCCTAAATTAATCTCATCCCATTTGCCAGCATTTGGCCCATATATTCACACATCCATCCAGATACCTTTTAAATGTTGTAATTGTGCCAGCCTCCATCACTTCCTCCAGAAATCAGGAGAAAATGTAAATGCAGTGTTGGCATTTATTTGGAGAGGACTTGAGTATAAAAGCAGGGATGTACCACTGTGGCTTTATAAGGCTGTGGTCAGGCCACATTTGGAGTATGAGGTGCAGTTTTGGGCCCCATATCTCACGAAGGATGTACTGGCCCTGGAGCGGGTTCAGAGGAGGTTCACAAGAATGGTCCCAGGAATGGAAAGCTTGATGTATGAGGAATGTTTGAGGACTGTGGGACTATACTCATTGGAGTTTAGAAGGATGAGGGAGGGATCTAATTGAAACTTACAGAATACTGAATGGCCTGGACAGAGTGGATGTTGGGAAGATGATTCCATTGGTAGGGAGAGACTGGGACACGAGGGCACAGCCTTAGAGTAAAGGGAAGACCTTTTAGAACGGAGATAAGGAGAAACGTCTTCAGCCAGAGAGTGGTGAATCTGTGGAATTCACTGCCACAGAAGGCTGTGGAGGCCAGGTCATTGAGTACATTTAAGACGGAGATAGAAAGGTTCCTAATTATCAAGGGGATCAAAGGTTACGGGGAGAAAGTGGGAGAATGGGGATGAGGAACTTATTAGCCATGATTGAATGGTGGAGAAGACTCGATGGGCCGAATGGCCCAATTTCTGCTCCTATGTCTTATGGTCTTATGGTCTTATGTTGGTCAAGTGCAGTATGGAGAAAGTGCTGCATGTTGGAGGCACCATCTTTTAGATCCAACTTTAAACCTCAACCTTGTCCCAGGTTATAAAAGATCCCATGACACTATTTTGAAGAGATTTCCTTGATGCCCTGGCCAAGATTCCTCAGTAAATTAGATGATCTTATTGCTGTTTGAGGGAGCTTCCTGTTGGCAAATTGGTTGTTTCACTTTCTTGATATCAAAATACAAACCTCAAAAATGTGCCAACAGCTTGGGAACCTCTTGTGGCTGTGGACAATATTATATCAACCTACATCTTTGCATCTTTCCAAATCTTATTGAATGGTGGAGCAGGCTCGAAGGGCCAAGAGGCCTGCACTAACACAGAGAACACTTGGGAAATCCAGCAGGTCTGGTAGCATCTGTGGAGCGAGGGACAGAATTAACACAGAAACCTAGAAAATAGCAGCAGGAGTAGGCCATTCAGCCCCTTGGGCCTGCGCTACCGTTCAATCTGATCATGGCTGACCATCCAAGCTAGCCCCTTGTTCCTGCTTTCTCCCCCACATCCTTTGATCTCTTTAGCCCTAAGAATCATATTTAAGTCCTTCTTGGAAACATTCAATGTTTTGGCCTCAACAGTTTCCTGAGGCAGAGAATCCCACAGGATCTCCACTCCCTGGGTGAAGACATTTCTCCTCAGCTCAGTCCTAAATGGCCTACCCTGTTTCCTTGGCCTGTGACACCTGATCCTGGATTCCCCGATCATAGGGAACATCCTTCCTGTGTTTACCCTGTCTGGCCCTGTTAGAATTTTATAGGTTTCTGAGATCCCCTGTCGTTCTTCTAAACTCCAGTGAATATATTTCTAACAGACCAAGTCTGTCTTCGTATGTTGGCCTTGCTGTCCCAGCAATCAGTCTGGGAAACCGTTGTTGCACTCGCCCCATTAACATTCCGAAACTGCTTTTCTTCAAAATCCTGGAATTCCCTCCCTAAGGGGCACTGGGGGTCTATCTACTGACAATGGACTGCAGCAGTTCAAAAAGGCAGCTCAACCCCAGCTCCTCAGCGGGACAACTAGGGATGGGGCAATAAATGTTGGTTTAGCCAATTCCACATTTTGAGACAAAGGAAGAGGTTGACGTCAGCGATAAGCCCTGCTCCAGCCCTGGCTTCCAATAAGATCAGATAAACGTTGGAATGGAACGCCCAACTCACACTGGATGGAATCTGACGACGATGGGATCCAGCTGCTTCATTTGCCCTATGACTGTCCGTTTGAATCTGGGAAATGTTTAAAGGTGGGATTTGTGACTGGTGTACGCTCTCATTACTCCCGTTAATTATCCCTGAAGAGGGAGGCCTATTGCTGATATTTGTTGGGCCGCACTCATTGGGATAAGTGCAAGGAAGACAAATGACAATGGGATCAACAATTGATAGCACACAAGGCTGATGGTTGGTTGGGAAGTCGGCTCTGGCTGAGGTGTTGCCAATAATTATAGCTCGAGTGAATGGGCGTACATCACCTTCAAATCACCAGCACACGCTTCCTGGGGCACACGCGTGTGAAATGGTGTGTATTTCTACACAGCGCACCCAACGCTGCAGACAAAAGGAGAATGTTGAAGCTTTGTGTCTCTTTAGAATTAACTCGGAGCTCAGGGAGTCTCGGGTTCCTGGTTATATCTCCATAGAAACATCAAGAGTAATTACCCCTCCTTCCCACCCCACACCCCCTCACCCACATCAGCTCACACACTCCCCCCACACCCCCTGACCCCACACCCCCTCAC
>JAHRHZ010000265.1:90461-122206 GCA_024137785.1 Ginglymostoma cirratum | reverse complement strand
GGGGAGTCGAGGGCCAGGGACGGGCTCGGGGAGTCGAGGGCCAGGGACGGGCTCGGGGAGTCGAGGGCCAGGAAGTTTGATGGGGAGAGGGCTGGGTTAGCAGGGAGGAGGCCCCAGCAATGACCTGACCAGAAGCCCCATGGACCCAGCACGTGCTCGGGGGCAACAGTACCACCCTCCCCCTCCCCACCACAAAACTCCCCACCATCACACCCAGTAAAAGGGCAGGAGGTTGGGAGAGGATCGTGTCAGGAACGGGAGATTGTTGAGTGGTCATCATTAGTGGGGCCGGTTGGGAGGTATCGTTTGTGTCCAGTGGGGGTGGGAGGCAGGGGTGAGGGTGGGGATGGGGGAGGGTCTGTGGGACATCGCCCATCACTCTGAATGGTTCCAGGCTCATGTCAGGAAGCAGAGTCCAGCCAATCTGGAACGTTCTCCCAGAGGTGGCTGAGGCTAGAGCTACAGGGAGGTGGTCAGGGCAATTGTGAAGATTGTGGTTGGGTAATGTTTTGGGACAAGGAGAGAGAGACCAAGATCCAGCTGAATCATACAGCGTGGCAGGACTGAGGGGCCGAAAGGCCTCTGCGTGTACCTGGGCTCCAGGATTCATTGGGATTGGGTCATACCTTCCCCGGGGTTGGTCTGAGGGATAACAGGGCACGGAGTCCTTCCCTGACCTGCCCGGGTGGGAAAGGTCACATAAATGGGGCATTCCCACCTGCCTACTGAAACCAGTCTCCAGGGAGTGAGCAGGACAGTCTGGGAAGTGAGTCAGAGAATCTGGACAGAAAGCCGGAGAATCTAGGGAGTGAGCAGGAGAATCTGAGGAGTGAAGCCCCAGCCCAGCCTCAGGAACTATCCAATCATTTTGGGAGCTGGCTGATGGTGATTTGCCAACAAAGGGTGTAAATGTCAGGGGCAATAGTACAAACTCCTGAAGGAATCTTCTCCAATAACAGGGGCAGAATGCAGTTTGAACCATGAGTACACGAGGCAAGCTATTCCCTGGGTAATGTTCATTTCTCAGGAGTGTCTCTTTCTGCTGTACCTCACACAAGGTCAGCTGGGTCAGCTCAGCCAGGATTGCCTGGGATCCTCTTCTGGTTACTGCTATTCCCCTCACCACTTCCTGGCACGATGAGCAACAAAGCGATGGAACATGCCCAGTCCCCAGACATAGCTATGGGTTATGTTTGAGGGTATGGGCTGTGTTTGGGGCTGTGCCTGGGAGTGGGGGGGTGATGGGGGTGTCTGGGAGTGGGGGACTGGCTGGGACCGGGATATCTGTCTGGAAGTGGGCATGTGTTTGGGAGCCGGGGGATGGGGTGCGGAGGGGTCTGTGTGGGATGTGTCTGGTTGTGGGGAGTGTGTCTAGTTGTGGGGGGAGTTGTGTCTGGAGAGTATGTTTGGGAGTGGGGGATGTGTCTTGGGAGTGGGGGATGTGTCTTGGGAGTGGGGGATGTGTCTGGGGAGTGGGGGCTGTGTTTGGGAGTGGGGCCTGTGTCTGGGGAGTATGTCTGGGGAGTGGGGGCTGTGTCTGGGGAGTGGGGGCTGTGTCTGGGGAGTCTGGGAGTGGGGGCTGTGTCTGGGAGTGGGGGCTGTGTCTGGGGAGTGCGTCTGGGAGTGGGGGCTGTGTCTGGGGAGTGTGTTTGGGAGTGGGTGCTGTGTTTGGGAGTGGAGTGTGTGTTTGGGAATGGGGGATGTGTTTGGGAGTAGGAGCTGTGTCTGGGGAGTGTGTCTGGCAGTGGGGGCTGTGTCTGGGGAGTGCGGAGTGTGTTTGGGAATGGGGGATGTGTAGGAAGCAGACGAGGGAATCCTCGTCAAGATTGAGGGCAATGCCTGACAGTTCCTCACTGCCAGGCATGTTGCCACAATCCGGGAGAGCGAGTTGTTCCAGGATTCACATCCTGAAGGTCACAATTTGTAGGATATTTCCCACCTTGCCACATGTGACCAAATATTTGGGAGATCTTTTGCACTGATGTGCTCGGCTGTTCTGATGTTGAGGATGGGGATATTTGTGGAGCCTCCTCCCCCAGTGAGTTAGTTAAGTGCCCACCACTATTCACAGGCAAATATGACACGATTGTAGGGGAATCTCGGAAGTTGGACATGGGGAATAGTGGGAATAGATATTTGGCCGTTCATGTCTGCTTCACTGTACAAGAAGATTGTGACAGATCTGAATGCACCTTAATCTGCACCTGAAACCCTTGTCAATAAAACTTGGCTTTGAATATATTCAGTGAGTGGACCTGCATTGCTATCTGGGGGACAGACTTCCATAAAACTCACAACCCTCTGAAACAGGAAATCCCACATTTCATCTTTATGTTTTTTTTAATTTGTAAACTGTGCCTCCTAATTCTAAGTTCTCTCATAAGAGGAAACATCCTCTCAGCTTCTACACTGTAAAACGTTCTCAGAATTGTAATATGTTTCAATTCGATCACCTCTGAAATCCGAGAAAGGGTGAACTAGCTCAACCCTTCATCATTAGACAAACCCCATCAGTTCCAGGAATCAGCCTAATGAGCCTTCTCTATCAGCATACCCCTCAAATGAGAAATCCAAAGCTGTATGTCGTAATGAGTACAGTCTCATCAATGTCCTATACAAGACGCAAGACTTTTATAATTTTATACTTAATCCCTCTTTTAATAAAGACCAACATTCCATTTGCCTTCCTAATTACTTTTCCTGGAGCTACATGCTAAAGTTCTCTGACTTGTACGAGGACACCCAGATCCCTTTGTACTGCAGGATTCTGCAGTCTAACTCCCATTTAATTAATAATGTGCTTTTCTATTTCACTCACTACCTCATGTTTCCTCACCTTATACCCCAGTCATCAAACACCTGCTCACTCACTCAACCTCTCAGAACCCCTTAGCAGACTCCTTATGTCCTCTTCACAGCTTGTGCTCCTACCTAGCTTTCTGTTATTAAAAGATGTTGCTAGAAAATACACTCAGTCCAGGTCTCCATGTCATGCTTATGGATTGTAAATAGCTGTGGCCCCAGCACCGAGACTAGTGGCTCTGCACTAGTTACAGCATACCAACCTGAACATTTCTCCAAACTCCCTAATTCATGTTTGGTTAAGAAATGGTGAGACCAGACCAAGGAGGAATTTGAAAACAAGGATAGAATTCTCAAGTCAAGATATTACTTGACTGGGGGCCAATGTTGGCGCAGGAGTTTCAGGGTAATGCAACCTGATGCAATTTAAGATATGGACAGTCAGGTTTTGATTGACCCAGAGTGAACGGAAAGGTGGAATGTGGGAGAATAGCTGGGAGAGGCTAGGAATACGCAAGTTGAGAGGTTACAAAGGCAGCACTGAGAGTTTCAGCAGCAGATCAGCTGAACAGGGATGGAGTCCGGTGACAATCCAGAGATGGGAAAAGACTCTTGGCGATAGCAGTTTGGAAGCTTATCTCCGGGTTAAATGTGACACTAAGGTTGTGAATAGATTGTTATAAATTCCAGCTGTTGTCAAGGACAGGAATGGAGTCAGTGTTGAACAAGCAAATTCCTTCTAATATTTAACTGAAAGGAAACTCTGCCTCTCTCTTGCTTGTACATGGTTTTCCAAAGGAATTATGTGGTGGTCAGTGTTACAATTACTGTATCAGAGGATTATTTCATGATGATCAGATCAGACCCTTGAATCTATTTTGCTTTCAGTTTGAGGATTGAAGGATCTGAAGTCTAGCCTGTCCTTTGCCTGCACATTCCTTGATAATGAACAAACATTGATCTCATTTTTTAAATCTCCGCAGCTTTGTGGAGGAGGAGTGAGTCCTGAACGTCTACTCCTTATTTGCAAACTTATTTCCGTGGTTAAGCTGACAGTTTATTCCCCTTGTTGAATCCTTTCAACAGCCTGGTGTTCCCTGCCGTTGAAAGCAGGTTTTTAAAGGTTAAGACCTGGCATCCTTTGGATTCTCTGCAGTCTGAGCTCCCCCTGTCACAGGTTTTTCAATCGCCCTGCAAGCCCAGGTCTGTGATGAGCCTGGGATCAGACAGTCAAAGCCCATTTAAACAGCCCATTGTCCCAGCCGTGGAAGTTGGGGTAACATTGCCACCTTGTGTCTCTAACCTGGAACTGATCAGAGTCACATTTACACCGTATTCACTCGTGTGGCTTTTATTTTGCCTATCCTGACATCTGTCTCTCTCTCTCGAAGGTGAGGGTGTTTATTAACCAGCTGTACCGACCTGCTGTCACAAAGGACAACTCTAACCCCGATCTAATGGCGATTCGCATTGCATCAGTCAACCCCATCCTTGATCCATGGATCTATATCTTGCTCCGTAAAACTGTCCTCACCAAACTACTGGAAAAGATCAAGTGTCTGTTCTGTAAGCTGGGTGGGCGAAACCCTCACACCAACAGCAGCCTCCAGCACCTGGGCCCTCGCCGTTCCTCAGCTGCTTCCAGCCAATCTCCCTCCTTCATCTCCAAAGACTTGGTGAACGACAACACCTCTCAAACTCTGCTCTATCACTTTGAGTTGACCGACGTGCTGCCGGGGTCCCTGGGAACGCGATCGAGTCTGAAGCAAGCAGCGTCCCAGCCTGAGCTGCAGCACGACAGTGGGGTCCTACAGGGAGGGATTCCCACACAGGAAAAGACCAGCACTGACATTAACAGCTCCTTACGAGTTACCTTCACAAACGAGCAAACAGGAGTGGCTGAGAAATGTATATAAAACTGCAGCAGTGGTGCAGAAGGAACAACAAACAGGAGAATGTGTACACATTGGACCCAGGGGAATGGGATAAGCTGAACTGTACATAGCCCTGGAGAGTCTATTATCTAAACTGTATATTACCCAGAGGAATATGGACTGAAGTGTATGTGACCCAGAAGCATCTCGACTGAACTTCACACTTCCCTCGGGGTGGGGAGTGGCTGGTCTGAACTATACATTACCTGGGGCATTAGTTTAGACAGAGCTGTGTGTGCTACAGCTCACACTGGGGCCCACCAAATATTGTGTTTGTGAGTTAGAGTTATCAGTAAGATGTGTGCTCCATTCTTCTCTGTGAGAAGATTACAGTGTAACCCGTGATGTGGTTTGTTTGTGTAACTGTGATGCTATTTCATTGAATTATCAAATACAATTCAACATCTTTCATTTGAGATTATTTGACAAAATATCATTTCATGATTAGGAATTGAAGAATTAAAACCACAAATTCCTGCGCCAGGGACAGGACTGTACCCATCAAACACACCCAGGACAGGGACAGCACAGGGTTAGATACAGAGTAAAGCTCCCTCTACACTGTCCCCATCAAACAGTCCCAGGACAGGGACAGCACGGGGTTAGATACAGAATAAAGCTCCCTCTACAATGTCCCCCCCATCAAACACTCCAAAGTCAGGACACTTACCTTGATACGAAATAAGAGGTCCAACCTAAGGGAGTTGTGGCAGAGTGGGACCAACACTGGACAAACAATCCAGAATGTGAGGGGTGGTGGTGGGGCAGGGCTCCTATCCCACTATGGTGGAAGGTGACATTTTAATTCAATGAACAGTTAGTCCAATGGAGACCATGTAACCTCTGTCACAGCCCCCACCCCCAACCCGGTTCACAGCTGTCCTTTTGGGGAAGGAACCTGGCATACCTGGTCTCACCTACAGAACAATGTGGTTGATTCAGCTAGTGATAGGCCCCCACATGCTGCCTTAGATGGCCACTTTTACAGGATGAACACAAAGAAAACTCCCATTACATTGGTTGATGAGATTGTGCTGTGTGATATTATTTTACAGTATAAGCCCCAGACCCAGCACCAGCCAGACTCACTCCTGAGGGAAGAAAATTAGACAGAAATAAATTCAACATCAAGAATGCAGAGGAGACTGTAAAACAGGCCACTGCCAGGTCTAAGGACAGGTTATCAAAATACTGGCACAGCCAGCAACGCCCACATCCCACAAATGAATAACAAAGGTCTGAGCTAATGACAGTGGGGCGAAGAGTGTACACAGGGCTCTGGGAGGGGGATTAAATAGGGGGGGGTAGGGTCAGTGATGGGGGGAAGAGTGTACACGGGGCTGTGGGAGGGGGATTAAATGGGGGGGTAGGGTCAATGATGGGGGCAGAATGTACACGGGGCTATGGGGGGGGATTAAATGGGGGGTAGGGTCAGTGATGGGGTCAGAGTGTACACGGTGCTGTGGGAGGGGATTAAATGGGGGGTAGGGTCAGTGATGGGGGGGAGAGTGTACACAGGGCTGCAGGAGGAGGATTGAATGGGTGGGTGTAGGGTCAGTGATGGGGGGGAGAGTGTACACGGGGCTGTGGGAGGGGGATTAAATGGGGGGGTAGGGTCAGTGATGAGGGGAGAGTGTACACGGGTCTGTGGGAGGGAGATTAAATGTGGGGTAGGGTCAGTGATGGGGGGAGAATGTACATCGGTCTGTGGGAGGGGGATTAAATGGGGGGTAGGGTCAGTGATGAGGGGAGAGTGTACATGGGGCTGTGGGAGGGGGATTAACTGTGGGGTAGGGTCAGTGATGGGGGGACAATGTACATCGGTCTGTGGGAGGGGGATTAAATGGGGGGTAGGGTCAGTGATGGGGGGAAGAGTGTACATGGGGCTGTGGGAGAGGGATTAAATGGGTGGGATAGGGTCAGGAATCGAATATGGTCTGCTCTGAGGCATTCAATTCTTTCTCGTTCTATATTAGGGTTGAAGAAAAAGGAAGGTAAAAAGACTCGACAATAATTCACTCGGTGAATAATAACACAAACATTTATTCTGGATGTACTGTACAGTCAGATTGTGTAGATCATCTATTATCACTAAATCTGAGACACTGTTCCAGGGGATCCGACGACTAACTGGAGAGTGTGAGCAGTGGGTCTGGAGGTCATATGTCCACTCAGAGTTGATCACTGTGGGCCAGGTTAATGTGTAGACAGAGAACGAGGGAAAAGCATTTATCACAAAATCCAAACCAGAGAGCTGACAGAGCAGGGACAAGCTTTCAATCTCAGAAGGACATCACCACAAGGTATTCGTACCCTGCAGGATCACACCAAGGGATCATAATCTTGGGAGATCCCCTCCCCAGTGACAGTCAGGAACCGGGGAGATCACCCCAAGCGCTGGGTCAGTAACTGGGGAGAATCCCATCAGAGATGAATATTGTGGGTTTAACAGGTAAAGTACAAACTTGAATCATTGCAAATGTTACCATTTTAAAGAGGCTGGACCACACCTTCCAGCTCTCCAGTTGGAGCAGTCTGTACCCATCAGATACAGAGCAAGAGGAGACTGGTTAATCAGGACAACATTCGCAGTGGTATGGGTAGGGAGGATCACACAGAAACCTGGCCCCACTGATACCAATAGGGGACAGATGTCTTTACACAGACCAAGGGCAGGGCAGCAAACATTGAGAATTCACAGACCGTGAAGCAAAGATTAGGACAGACACATGCTGAAGCTGACACTATCGTGCCTGGATGAAGTTCCCATCTCTTAGTCTCGGCTGACTGCCTGTCTCAGTCACAGTCTCCGTGCCCTGTGTTGCTGTAATGAAGATGCTGGTCCTTGTCACAGCTGGGTGTCTGTCCCTCTCCGCAATAGCTGCACATGCCTCGACCAGTTCATCGCTCTCAAAGTCGTAGTCCGGCAGGTGCCTGGACGGTTCCCTTCTCCAAGCACCTCTCTGTGTGGGCACAGACTCAGCAAGTTGTTGTTGCCTCTGCCATAGCTCAAGTGCCCAAGCCAGGTCATCCTTCCACAGCGAGCTCTCAACCGGGTACAGATGCAGCGCTCTCTGGAAACTTTTTAAACCCTGTTAAATAAGAGGATGAGCTAGAATAACAAGAGCAAACATTGGCAACTTCTCGAACCACAAAGTGATCATCACAGCACAACACACAGCAACTGCAGGTATCACTGCACAAAATCTAGAACTGCATAACATGAAAACAAAGAGCCAGGAGCAGGAGTAGGCCATTCAGCCCCTCAGGCTGTTCCTCCATTTAATACGATCATGGCTGATCTCATTATGATCTCAACTCTACTTTCCTGCCCACTTTCCATAGCCCTTCAAATCATTTTTTTATTCATTTGCGGGATGTGGCTGTCACTGGCTGGGCCCAGTATTTCTCGCCCATCCCTAGTCGCCCCTTGAGAAGGTGGGGGTGAGCTGCCTTCTTAAACCGTTGCAGTCCATGTGGTGTGCGTTGACCAACAATGCCCTTGGTGGGGGGGGTGTGAAATTCCAGGATTTTGACCCAGTGACAGTGAAGGAACAGCAATATATTTCCAAGTCAGGACGGTGAGTGGCTTGGGGGGGTCTTGCAGGGGGTGGTGTTCCCATGTATCTGCTGCCCTTGTCCTTCTAGATGGAAGTGGTTGTGGGTTTGGAAGGTGCTGCCTGAGGATCTTTGGTGAATTTCTGCAGTGCATCTTGTAGACAGGACACACTGCTGCTACTGAGCATCGGTGGTGGAGGGAGTGGATACTTGCGGACAGAGTCATAGAGTCTTACAGCAGGGAGACAGGCCCTTTGGCCCAAGATGGTCTGTGCTGACCAAAATGTCCATCCACACTAACCCCATTTCCCTGCACTTGGCCCATATCCATACAAACCTTTCCTATCCATGTATTTGTCCAAATGCCTTTTAAATGCTGTTAATGTACTCTCCTCAACCACTTCTGCTGGCAGCTCATTCCATATGTGTACCACCCTCTGTGTAAAAAAGTTGCCCCTCAGGTTCCCATTTATTCTTTCCCCTCTTACCTTAAACTGATGCCCTCTAGTCCTCAATTTCCCAACCATGGGAAAAAGACTAAGTGCATTCTCTCTATCCATGCCTCTCATGATCTTATACACTTCTATAAGGTCTGCCCTCAGAGTCCTACACTCTAAAGAAAAAAGTCCAAGCTTGTCCAACATCTCCCTATAACTCAGTCCCTTGAGTCCTGGCAACATCCCTGTAAATTTCTTCTGCATTCTTTCCAGTTTAATAACATCCTTCCTACAGCAAGGTGACCCAAACTAAACACAATACCCCAAGTGCGGCCTCACCAACATCCTGTACAACTCTAACATAACTTCCCAACTTCTATACTCAATGCCCTGACTGATGAAGGCCAGGGTGCCAAAAGCCTTCCTTACTGCCCTGTCTACCTGGGACTCCAGAGAACCGTGCACCTGAAATCCAAGGTCCCTCTGTACCACTATACTCCTTAAGGCCCTACCGTTCACCATGAAACTCCTGCCTTGATTTGACTTTCCAAAATGCAACACCTCACACTTATCTGTATTAAACTCCATTTGCCATTTCTCAGCCCACTTCCCCAGCTGATCAAGATCCTGCTGCAATTTCTGATAACCTTCCTCACTGTGCATGATACCACCTGTTTTAGTGTCATCTGCAAACTTACTAATCATGCCTTGTACAGTCTCATCCAAATCATTGATATAGATAACAGACAGCAATGGACCCATCATCAACCCCTGAGGTACACCACTAGTGACAGGCTTCCAGTCCAACAAGCAGCTTTTCACTATTACTCTCTGCTTCCTACCATCAAGCCAATAGTGTATCCAATTTGCCAGCTCTCCCTGGAATCCATGTGATCTAACCTTCCAGAGCAGCCTACCATGTGCCAATCAAACGGGCTGCTTTGTCCTGGATGGTGTTAACCTTCTTGAGGGTTGTTGAGGTTGTACTCAAGCAGTCCATGTTGCATTTGAACATGGACTGCTTCAGTATCTCAGGAGTTGTGAATGGTGCTGAACATTGTGTAATCTGGGGGAACATCCCCACTTCTGACCTTATGATAGAGAGAAGGTCATTGATGAAGCAGCTGAAGATGTTTAGGCCCAATTCAGCACCCTAAGGAACTTCTGCAGAGATGTCCTGGAGCTGAGATGATTGACATCCCACAACCACGACCATCTTCCAATGTGTCAGGTATGACTCCAACCACCGGAGAGTTTGTCCCCAATACCCACTGATTCCAGTTTCGCTCACTCGGTCGAATGCAGTCTTGATATCAAGGGCTGTCACTCTCACCTCACCTCTGGAATTCAGTTCTTTTGTCCATGTTTGAACCAAGGCTGGAATGAGGTCAGGAGCTGAGTGGCCCTGACGGAACCCAAACTGGGAGTCACTGAGCAGGTTATTGCTGAGCAGGTTCTGCTTGATAGCTCTGTTACTGACACCTTCCATCACTTTACTGATGATCGAGAGGATGGGGCGGTAATTGGTCAGGTTGGATTTGTCCTGCTTTTTACGTACAGGACATACTTGGGCAATTTTCCACATTGTCGGGTAGATACCAGTGTTGTAACTGTACTGGAACAGCTTGGCTAGAGGAGCGGCACGTTCTGGAGCACAAGTCTTCAGTACTATTGCCAGAATGTTGTCAGGGCCCATAGCCTTTGCAGTATCCAGTGTCTCCAACCGTTTCTTGATACCACGTGGAGTGAGTCGAATTGGCTGAAGACTGGTATCTGTAATGCTGGGGACCACTCAAGGAGACTGAGATGGATCATCCACTCGGCAATTCTGGCTGAAGATTGCTGTGAAAGCTTCAGCCTTAACTTTTGCACTGATGTGCTGGGCCCTTCCATCATTGAGGATGGGAATATTTGTGGAGCCTCCTCCTCCAGTGAGTTGTTTAGTTGTCCACCACCATTCACAACTGGATGTGGCAGGACTGCAGAGCTGAGATCTGCTCGTTGGTTGTGGGATCACTTAGCTCTGTCTATCACTTGCTGCTCTCGCTGTTTGGCGTACAAGTAATCCTGTTTGGTGGCTTCACCAGGTTGATACCTCATCTTCAGGTATGCCTGGTGCTGCTCCTAGCATGTCCTCCTGCACTCCCCATTGAACCAGGGTTGATCCCCTGGCTTGATGGTAATGGTTGAGTGGGGGCTATGCCGGGCCATGAGGTTACAGATTGTGCTGGAGTACAATTCTGCTGCTGTTGATGGCCCATGGCGCCTCATGGATGCCCAGTCTTGAGTTGCTAGATCTGTGCAAAGTCTGTCCCATTTCGCATAGTGATAGTGCTACACAACATGATGGAGGTTGTTCTCAACGTGAAGGTGGGACTTTGTCTCCACAAGGACGTGCGATGGTCACTCTTACTGATCTGCCATGGACAGATGCACCTGCAACTGGCAGATTGGTAAGGATAAGGTCAGGTATGTTTTTCCCTCTTGTTGGGCAGACCCAGTCTAGCAGCTACATCCTTTAGGACCCGACTAGCTCAATCAGTAGAGCTGCTGCTGAGCTACTCTTGGTGATGGACATTGAAATCCCCCACCTAGAGTACATTTTGTGTCCTTGCCATCCTCAGTGCTTCCTCCAAGTGTTGTTCAACATGGAGAAGTACTGATTCATTGGCTGAAGGAAGATGGTGGTAATCAGCATGAGGTTTCCTTGACCATGTTTAACCTGAAGCCATTAGGCCACGGGATGTGGGACCTGTACAAATTGGACGCATTATACCTGAGCAGGACTGGGACTGATGTTCTGGGGGAGGTGTTTGCTTGAGCAGTTGGGGAGGGTTTAAACTAATATGCCAGGGGGATGGGAACCTATGTAAGCAGTCAGAGAAGGAGGGAGCGAGGACAAAAACAAACGGTAGAAAAGGGAATAAGAGAAGTGATATATAGAGAAACCAAGGATAAAATTCAAACAGGGCCATTGAGAAAAATAACAGCGAGACAAACCATGTTAAAAAGACAATCTTAAAGGCTTTGTGCCTTAATGCACGGAGCATTTATGACAACGTGGATGAACTAATCATGCAGATAGATGTAAATAGGTACTATATAGTTGGGATTACAGAGACATGGCTGCAGGGTGACCAGCGCTGGAACTGAATGTCCCAGGGTATTCAGTATTTAGGAAGGACAGGCAAAAAGGAAAAGGCGGTGGAGCGACATTGCTGGTTAAAGAGGAAATTAACACAATAGTGAGAAAGGATATTAGCTCTGACAATGTGGAGTTTGCATGGGTAGAGCTGGGAAATATCAAGGGGCAAAAAACATTAGTGGGTGTCATATATAGACTCCCAAACGGCAGTGGTGATGTTGGGAATGGCATCAAACAGGAAATGAGAGATGCATATGACAAGGGAATATTGGTGATCACGGGTAATTTTAACCTGCACATAGGCAAATCAAATTAGCCACAATGCTGGAGAGGAGGAATTCCTGGAGTATATATGGGATGGTTTTCTTGATCAATAGGTGGAGGAACCAACTAGAGAGCAGGCCATCTTAGACTTGGTACTATGTAATGAGAAGGGAATCATTGCCAATCTAGCTGCGCGAGACCTCTTAGGGATGAGCGACCATAACAATGATAGAATTTTTTATTAAGATGGAGAAAGAGGTTGGTGATTCAGAGACTAGGATGCTGAATCTTAATAAAGGAAACTATGAAGATATGAGGCATGCATTGGCCTTGATAGATTGGGGAGGGTTACTTAAAGGGATGGCAGTGGATAGGAAATGGCAAACATTCAAGGAACGCATGGGGGAGCTGCAACAACTGTTTATTCCTGTCTGTTGCAAAAGCAAAATGGGTAGGAGGGCCAATCTACAAAGGGAATTAGAGAAAGGATCCGATCCAAGGAGGAAACATACAGAATGGCCGAGAAAAATAATAAATCTGAGGATTGGGAGCAGTTTAGAATTCAGCAAAGAAGGACCAAGGGATTGATTAAGAAGGGGAAAGTACAGTACAAAAATAAGCTTGCAGGGAACATAAAGACTGACGCTAAGAGTTTCTATAGGTACGTGAAAAAGTGATTGGTGAAGACAAGTGTAGGTCCCCTGCAGACAGAAAAGGGTGAATGTATAATAAACATAGAACATACAACAGTACAGCACAGTACAGGCCCTTTTCGGCACAACATCGTGGACCACTTTTAACCGCAACCTAAGGTCTATCTAACCTCCACCCCTACCTTATACTAACATCCATATGCCTATCTAATAGCCACTTAAATGCCCCTAATGAGGCCAACTCCACTGCCCTCTCCAGCAATGCATTCCACGCCCCTACCACCCTCTGAGTAAAGAGCCTACCTCTGACGTCTCCCCTATATCTGCCTCCACTCACTTTAAAACTATGACCCCTCATAATAGCTACCTCCACCCTAGGAAAAAGTCTCTGGCTATCCACTCTATCCATACCTCTGATCATTTTGTACATCTCTACCAAGTAAATAATAGTGGGCAAAGAAATGACTGAGGAACTGAATACATACTTTGGTCCTGTCTTCACAAGACAGGACACAAATCAGATACCAGAAATTTTGAAGAATACAAGATTTAGTAAGAGGGATGAATTGCGGGCCATCAATATTAGTAGGGAAATGGTGCTAGGAAAATTGATGGACTTGAAAGCGGATAAATCCCCAGGGCCTGAGAATCTAATTCCCAGAGTACTTAAGGAAGTGGCTCTAGAAATAGTGGATGCATTAATGGTCATCTTCCAGGATTCTATAGACTCTGGAACAGTCCCTGCAGATTGGAGGGTGGCCAATGTCACTCCAATATTTAAAAAGGGACATAGAGAGAAAACAGGGAATTGTAGACTGATGAGCCCAACATCAGTAATGGGGAAAATTCTCCAATCCATTGTCAAGGACTTTATAGCAGAGCATTTAGAAAGCAGAGGCAGAATCAGACAGAGTCAGCATGGATTTATGACGGTGAAATCATGCTTGACAAATCTGTTGCAATTCTATGAAGATGTAACTCGTAGAGATGACAAGGGAAAGCCAGTTGATGTGGTATATTTGGACTTTCAGAAAGCATTTGACGAAGTCCTGTGTAAGAGATTATTGTGCTAGATTAAAGCGTATGGGATTGGGAAATGTATTGAGATGGATAAAAAAACTGGTTGGCAGAGAAGAAACAAACAGTAGGGATTAATGAGTTCTTTTCAAGTTAGCAGTTAGTAACTAGTGGGGTGCCACAGGGATCGGTGCTGGGACCTCAGCTATTCACAATATACATCAATGACT
Source organism: Ginglymostoma cirratum (assembly GCA_024137785.1). NCBI lineage: Eukaryota > Metazoa > Chordata > Chondrichthyes > Orectolobiformes > Ginglymostomatidae > Ginglymostoma > Ginglymostoma cirratum. Next base: position 108,166 of record JAHRHZ010000265.1, on the reverse strand, counting down.
TAGATAAGGGAACAAAATGTAACATCTCCAAGTTTGCAGATGATACCAAGTTGGGTGGGAGGGTGAACTGTGACGAGGATGCAGAGATCCTTCAGTATGATCTGGACAGGTTGGGTGAGTGGGCAAATCAATCACATGTGCAGTATAATTTGGATAAATGTGAGGTTATTCATTTTGGAAGCTAAAACAAGAAGGCAGATTACTACCTGAATGGCTGTAAATTGGGAGAGGGGAGTGTGCAGTGGGACCTGGGTGTCCTTGTGCACCAGTTGCTGAAGGTAAACATGCAGGTGCAGCAGGCGGTAAAGAAGGTAAATGGGATGTTGGCCTTCATTGCGAGTACTGGAGCAGGGATGTGTTGTTTCAGTTATACAGGGCCTTGGTGAGACCACACCTGGAATACTGTGTGCAGTTTTGGTCTCCTTTTCTGAGGAAGGATGCTCTTGCTTTCAAGGGAGTGCAATGAAGGTTTACCAAGCTGATCCTGGGGATGGCGGCACTGACGTACGAGGAGCGATTGACTAGATTGGGATTGTCTTTATGAGAGTTCAGACAGATGGAGGGGCTCTCATAGAGACTTATCAAATTCTAACAGGACTGGACAGGGTAGATGAAGGGAGAATGTTTCCAATGGTGGGTGTGTTTAGAACCAGGAGCTCACAGTCTGAAGATTTGGGGTAGACCATTTAAGACAGAGATGAGGAGACTCTTCTTCACCCAAAGAGTGGTGAGTCTTGTGGAATTCATTACCACAGGAAGTAGTTGATGCCAAAACATTGAATGTATTCAAGAGGAAGCTAGATATAGCACTTGGGGCGAATGGGATCAAAGGTTATGGGGAGAAAGCAGGATTAGGCTATTGAGTTGGACGATCAGCCATGATTGTGATGGATGGTGTAGCAGGCTTGAAGGACTGAATGGCCTCCTCCTGCTCCCATCTTCTACGTTTCTATGAGACTTCATGGGGTACAGAGTCAATGTTAGTGACTCCCAGAGCAGCTCCCTCCCAACTGTATCCCACTGTGCTGCCACCTCTGCTGAGTCTGTGGTGTCGGTAAGACAGGGCATACCCAGGGATGGTGATGGTGGTGTCTGGGACACTGTCTGTAAGGTATAACCTGTGAGTATGACTGTGTCAGGCTGTTGCTTCACTAGTCTGTGAGACAGCTCTCCCAATTTTGGCACTAACCCCCAGATGTTAGTGAGGAGGACCTTGCAGGGTCGACAGGGCTGTTTCTGTTGTTGTCTTTTCTGGTGCCTAGGACAAAGCCAGGTGATCTGTCTGGTTTCACTTGTTTGAGACTTTGAATTAAAAATCTGACCATCCGTTCCTTAAGGTTCCCAGTATCCACTGCACTCTTGGCTAGTGAAGTCTACAGATTCATGACCCTTTGAGAGAAGTAATTTCTCTTCATCTCTGTTTTAAACTTGCTACCCCCATCCTAAAACTACAACTTCTTATCCTAGATTGCACCACATGAGGAGACATCCTTTCTACGTTTACTTTGTGAGTCTTTTGCATCTCCTCTCATTCTTCTAAACACCAAACAGTATTGGCCTAAACTGCTCAGTCTCTCTTCATAAGACAAATCCCTCACCTCTGGAATCAATCTAGTGAATCTCCTCTGAACTGCCTCCAATACAATTACATCCCACCTCAACTAAGAGGATTGAAATTGTATGCAATACTCCAGATGCGGTCTCACTAATGTCAGGTACAGTTGCAGCAACACTTCCCTGCTTTTATTCCTGATTCCTTCTGCAATAAATGCCAAAGTTCCCATTGCCTTCCTTATTACCTGCTGCACCTGCATGTTAGTTCTGTGTGCTTCATGCACAAGGGCACCCGCATCCCTCTGCACTGAAACATTTTGAAGTTTATTTCCTTTTGGATAATAATTTACCTTTCTACTCCTCTGACCAATATGGATAACCTCACACTTAAAACATCATCTGCCAGATTCTGGCCCATTCACCTAACCTGTCCATATCCATTTGTAAAATCCTCATTTCTTCATTGCAGCTTGCTTTTCCACCTATTTTAGTGTAATCTGCAAATTTGGCCATATTTCTATCCCCGCATCCAAATCATTAATATAGACTGTAAATAGTTGGGGCCCGAAGACTGAACCCTGTGGCACCCCATTGGTTACATCTCGATAACCAGAGAAAAACCCATTTATCCTAACTCTTTGCTTTCTGTTAGTTAGCCAATCTTCTGTACAAACTAATTAATTACTCCTAACCCCACATGATCTTGCCTTCTGTATTAACTTTTGTGTGGCACCTTATCGAATGCCTTCTGTAAATCAAGATCAACTATATATACAGGATCCCCATTATTCACTTTGCTTGTTACATCATCAAAGAACTCTATCACATTAGTCGAACAATGTTTACTCTTCATAACACCGAGCTGACTCTGACGGATTGCATTTTGACTCTCCAAATGTTATTACTTCCTTAATAATGGGTTCTAACAATTTCCCAATGAACTATGTTAAACTAAATGGTCTGCTTTGTGCCTCCCTCTCTGTCTGAATAATGATGTTGTATTAGCATTTTTCCAATCTATTGGAAGCGTTTCACGTCCAGGGAATTTTGGAAAATTATAACCAATGGATTCGCTTTCTCTGCTGCCACTTCTTGTAAGACCCGAGAATGTAGGCCACCAGGTTTTGGAGAACTGTCTGCCTAACATTCCAACAGTTTGCTCTGTAATTTTTCCCTAGTGACGATGATTGTTCAAAGTTCCTCCCTTTCTTATGTGACTTCTGTATGTAACTTTGCTTTCTTTATTTCTCTATTTTGTATCTAAGATTTGTACCTATGATGGTGCCATGTGTGGTGACATTGTACTCTTTTCACTGTACTACTGTACACGTGACAGCAAAACTAATTCTAATTTGATAGCCTCTGCATTACCTGTTACTTTTGGGATGGGATTAGTGTCCTGCGCTGTGAAAACTCAGACAAAATATTGATTTAGGGATTTCATCATTTCTAACTATTAACTTCCAGTTTCATCTTTAACAGATCAACATTCATTTTAGCTGTTCTCTTCCTTTTATATACTTACAGAAGCTTTTGATAGCTGTTTTCAAGCTTTGCACTAGTTTTCTTTCATTATTTACCATTGCTGTTTCTATAAATGTTTTCCTAATCCTTTGCTGATCTTTAAAAGTTTCCCAATCTTCCAGCCTGCCACTTGGCCTATGTAATCGTGCATGCCTTAGTTCTTGTCTTTATATTATTTTTCCCTTCCTTGCTTAACTATGAATGATTTTTCTGGCCTTACAATCTTTCTTCCTTTTGGAACATGTTTTAGTTTGGAGCAATTAAGGATCTCCTTCAGCATCTGCCACGGCTCATCAATCATCCAATCTTTTAGTTTTCCTGTCCACTCGGGCCAATCTGTCCTTATTCTATGTAATTACCTTCGTTTAGTTACAGAATGCTAGTGTGGGACTCTGGTCTCTCGCCTTCCAACTGAATTTGAAATTTCAGCTTGCTGTGATCACTCTTCCCTACAGGATCCTTTACTTTGAGCAAAAATAAAGTCACTGGAAAAGCTCAGAAGGTCTGGCAGCATTTGTTAAAAACAGAGTTAATGTTTCGGGTCCGGCGACCCTTCCTCAATACTGTTCTGAGGGAGGGTCACCGGACCCAAAATGTTAACTCTGTTTTTTCCTTCACAGATGCTACCAGACCTGCTGAGCTTTTCCAGCAACTTTGTTTTTGTCCCTGATTTACAGCATCCGCAGTTCTTTCGGTTTTTCCTTTACTATGAGCTCACAAATTAATCCAGTCTCATTACATGATACCAAATCCAGAATAGTCTTCCCCCTACTGGCCTGGTTCCAAAAAACATTTCCCAAGAAGCAATCTCTAATACAGTTAATGAACTCTCCCTTGAGTCTGTCTTTGCCGATTTGATTAACCTAGTCTGCATGCATATTAAAATCACGCATAATTATTGCTGTACCTTTCTTACAAGCCCCCAGCAATTCCTGGTTTATACTGTGCACCACTGTGGAACTACTCTTTGAGGATCTATAGATTACTCCATTCAGGGACTTCATTCCTTTGCTACTTCTTCGTTCTACCCAGACTGATCCTACGTCTTATCTCCAGTGTCAAGCCATTTCTCACTACATTCCTCTCCTAGCAAAGCTACACTACCCCTTTTACGTTCTTACCTATCCTTCCAAAACACTGAGTGCCCTTGGACATTAAATTATCAAACCTGGTCTCCCTGTGACTACATCTCAGTAATCTTACACCCATTTGTCTCTATTTACGCTGGTAACTCATTCAGTTTATTCTGAATACTTTGTGCATTCAGACACTAAACCTTTTGGTTTGTTGTGTTATCTAAATTCCCTACTCTTGTACGATTCTATGGTTCAATACGACGTTTACACATTCTGTCCCTTCCCTTTATTTTCTGGTAGGACTCATCATTCATCTGCACTGCTCCTTCTCCTTTAATTTAGATTTTCTAATTTCTGACAATGCACAAGATTAATACTCAACATGGGACAAACGTCTCATTAGGTCTAATTTTAAACTTCATAAAAATCTTCCTTGGATGCAGTCCAGAGAAAGTTCACTCGGCTGACACCAAGTATGGAGGGACTATCTTATGAGGAGAGGTTGAGTAGATTGGGCTTGTACTCACTGGAATCAAGAAGAATGAGATGTGACCTTATTGAAACATACAAGATTCAGGGTTTATGTGGTAAAGGTTGGTTCTCCTTGTGGGAGAGTCTGGAACAGAATGAGAGGTCACTCATTTAAGAAGCCGGTAGTAAATCTGTGGAATTCTTTACCACAGAGGGTTGTCGAGGCTGGGTCATTTAAGTATATTCAAGGCGGAGATAGGCAGATTTTTAATCAGTAAGGGAGTCAAGAGTTATAGGGATAAGGCAGGAAAGGGGACTTGAGATTATCAGATCAGCCACGATCTCATCAATTGGCAGAATAGACTCAAAGGGATGAAAGGTCTACTTCTGCTCCTACATTTTATGGTCTTATGGAATAATACAAGGCTATTTATCTCCTCAAGGTTATTGAGGGCCAATGAATGAGGGCCTTGGTGATCCATTACCTCATTCCTTAAATTCCGCACTTTGCCCTGTATCTCCTCGTGCCTTCTGGATGAGAACATACACTTTGTTGAATTAAAGCTACCAACTGTTGCTTGCAGAGGAGATTTCTTCAACTGTTGTGCGCAGAAATGTTTCCTAATATTCCTTCTGAAAGGTCCAGCTCTAATCAGTCCAGGACACCCCAACCAGCAGAAACAGTTTCTCTCTAGCTGCCCCATCATTTCCATTTAATGTAGTGAAAACCAACCCATCTTTACATTTGTATTCACTGGACTCTATTTTTGTGTAATCTGTCTTTCTAATTTAATTCTTGAGGTCTAGGTATGATTTTGGTAAATCTAAACTGCCAAATTTAATATACTGTTTAGATGTAGGAGCAGAATTAGGCCATTTGACCCATTAAGTCTGCTCCATCAATCAATGTGATCATGGCTGATTTGATAAACCTCACCTCCACTTTCCCTGTCTTCTCCCCAAAACCTAAATTCCCTGCCTGACTAATTCAAGTCTGCTTACCACCTTCCTAAGGAGTGATGCCCAGTCTGTTCCCAATGATTGTGCATGTGTTGTGGTCTAACCAGGGCTTTGTACAGCTGAAACACAACTTCTTCCCTCTTATATTCTATTCCTTCCTTCCTTATGTGAACCAGCTGGTTCAGATTTACTTTCAGAAGGAGCCTGTTTAGTTTCCAAATGCACAGCTGTACTGCCAGCGCAGTCATTTCTATTTAGGTTGAAGTTGCTCCTGGCAGGGATGTTAATGGCAGTTCCATTACATCTCTTTCGGCCTTATTAGACACCACAGATGACCTTGACACACCCTCCCTACTTGTAGTCGCTTCTGAACATTTACATTGTTGGCTCAATGCACCCAAAACAAGCTTGCTACAATGCAGAGAATTGACAAGACTCCAGCCTTTTCCTGTAAAAGCAGGAGTGGCATCAATTTGGGTCCAAAATGGATTTAAGCAACAAGACAGAGGACATGGCTGTGGAATTTTCTTTCTCTCGAGGGATGTAAGCATCACTGTTGGGCCTGCAACAATCCCTTATTGTGCTGGAGAAAGCAGTGGTGAGTAAGCTAATGTTTTGAACCACTGCAATCGTTGGAGTGTAGGAACACCCTGAATGCTGTAAGGAAGTTAATAGCAGTTGGATATTGACCCATTCAAGGAACGGTAATACATTTTCAAGTCTGGAGCACCTTGGAGGGAACTTGCAGGGGTAGTGTTCTCATGTATCTGTTGCTAGATGGAAGGAGGGTTGGCTTGGAAGGTGCTCTCTGAAAAGCTTTGGTGAATTACCGCCGTACTGCTACTGAGTGTCAGTGGTGGAGGGGTTGGATGAATAAGGTGGTGAATGTGTTGCCAATCAAGCAGGCTGAACCATGTTAAGCTTCTTGTGTGCGTTCCAAAGCAGTACTCTGACCAAGAAAGATGCTGTCCAAGTCATAGTGAAAAAGGAGGTACTTGTGACACTTGCTTGGTTAAAAATTGATTGATTAAAAAGTGATTCTAATTGAGTTATTAGAAAGGCCTGTGTAATGGTGATGAAGTAACCAGGATTGGTTGAATTACATATAGGGCTACTGAGGAAAGAGTGTGGAAATTGCGAAGGCAATAGTCATATAATCTTCAAATCCTCCTGGGAGGACTGAATGAAAAAGATCAGGGCCATACAAGAGGACTGGGGAATTAGAAATATTACACCTTCGTTTAAAAAATGGGTGTCAGGATAAATGGTCCTACTACAGGCCAGTCAGGTTAAGCAGAGTGGTGGGAAAGCTTTCAGAGATGAATGGTCCCTGCCTCTCAACAATGTGGGTCTTGGCTAGTCAGTTGGGAAAACAGGATGAGATCGGCAAGAATAACATTCTCAAAATTGGAGAGAAAATGTCCGCACCTCCAGTTAATGGTGAGATGACAATTGCGCTAGTGAGTGGTGAATGGTCTATTTGCACCTACTTGAATGCATCTGAATGCCACTATTAACTAGTCTCACAACATTGATGTGCAGTTTTGCATTCTCCACTAACATTTCCACTTTGGAGGTTGGGACTCTAGCTTACCACATGCTCCTTCAGGCCTCCATCTTGGTCAGGTGTCACCAAATCTCACAGCATGCTCCATGGCAGCATCTACTTGGAGCGCGTGCCAATGGACAGTGGCAGTGGATGAGCCCCAGCCTCACCACACCCTCACAGCACATCTCCACCTACAATACGGCGCTGCACTTCAATGCTGCACTTGAGCTCATCAGTACCTTTTGAATTTTCAGTCAGGTATCTCCGGTGGTTGGAGTCATACCCGACACATAGGAAGATGGTTGTGGTTGTGGGAGATCAGTCATCTCAGCTCCAGGACATCTCTGCAGGAGTTCCTCAGGGTAGTGTCCTTGGCCCAACCATCTTCAGCTGCTTCATCAATTACGCACCCTCCATCATAAGGTCAGAAGTGGGGATGTTTGCTGATAACTGCACAATGTTCAGCACCATTCACAACTCCTAAGATACTGAAGCTGTCCATGCCCAAATGCAGTATGACCTGGACAATATCCAGGCTTGGCCTGACAAGTGGCAACACTCACGCCACACAAATGCCAGGCAATGACCATTTTGAACCAGAGAAAATCTAACCATTAGCCCTTTACATTCAAAGGTGTTACCATCACTGAATTCCTCATCAACATCCTGAGGGTTACTATTGACCAGAAACTCAACTGGACTAGCCATAAAAATATAGTGGCTATAAGAACAGGTCAGACACTAGAAGTACTACAGTGAGTAACTCTACCGGGCTAGGGAGGCTAGAAACAGAGAGCGCGTGCAGCTGAACATGTGGCTACAGAGCTGGTGTAGGAGGGAAGGCTTCAGGTTTGTGGATCATTGGGATACCTTCTGGGGAAGGTGGGACCTGTACAGGAAGAAAGGGTTGCACCTGAACTAGAGGGGCACCAATATCCTGGGCGGGAGGTTTGCGAGAGCTCTTCGGGAGGGTTTAAACTAGTTTAGCAGGGGAATGGGAACCGCAGCTACAGTTCAGGAGGATAGGGTAGCCAGTGTACAGGCAGATACAGCAAGCAGAGAGTCTATGAGGAAGGATAAGCAGTTGATAGGGCAAAGTGGCAGTCAGTGCGACAGGTTGAGGTGTGTCTACTTCAATGCAAGAAGTACCAGGAATAAGGGTGACGAACTTACAGCATGGGTCAATACTTCGAGCTATGATGTTGTGGCCATTATGGAGACTTGGATAACACAGGGGCAGGAATGGTTGTTGGATGTTCCGGGGTATCGATGTTTCAAAAGAAATAGGGAGGGTGACAAGAGGTGGCGGAGTGGCATTGCTAATCAGGGATGGTATCACAGCTTCAGAAAGGGAGTAGAGGAGGGTTTGTCCACTGAGTCAGTATGGGTGGAAGTCAGAAACAGGAAAGGAGCAGTCACTTTATTGGGAGTTTTCTATAGAGCCCCCAGTCGCAACAGAGACACTGAGGAACAGATTGGGAGACAGATTTTGGAAAGGTGCAGAAGTAATAGGGTTGTTGTCATGGGTGACTTCAACTTCCCTAATATAGACTGGAACCTCCTAAGTGCAAATAGTTTGGATGGAGCAGATTTTGTCAGGTGTGTCCAGGAAGGATTTCTGACTCATTACCTAGATAGGCCAACTACAGGGGAGGCCACATTGGATTGGTGCTTGGCAACGAACCAGGCCGGGTGTCAGATCTCTTGGTGGGACAGCATTTTGGTGATAGTGATCACAACTCCCTGACCTTTACTATAGTCATGGAGAGGGATAGGAGCAGACAGTATGGAAGAATATTTAATTGGGGGAGGGGGAATTACAATGCTATTAGGCAAGAACTACGGAGCACCAATTGGGATCAGATGTTCTTAGGGAAATGCACGACAGAAATATGGAGGTTGTTCAGGGAGCAGTTGCTACAGATACTGGATAGGTTTGTCCCACTGAGACAAGGAAAGGATGGAAAGGTGAAGGAACCTTGGATGACAAGACATGTGGAACACCTAGTCAAGAGGGAGAAGGAAGCTGACTTAAGGTTGAGGAAGCAAGGATCAGACAGGGCTCTAGAGGCCTACAAGGTAGCCAGGAAGGAACTGAAGAATGGACTTAGAAGAGCTAGAAAGGGGTATGAGAAAACCTTGGTGGGTAGGATCAAAGAAAACCCCAAGGCTTTCTATAATTATGTGAGGAACAAGAGGATGGCCAGAGTGAGGATAGGACCAATCAGGGATATGGAGGGAACGTGTGCGCACATTCAGAGGAGGTAGGGGAGGTCCTTAATGAATACTTTGCTTCAGTATTCACCAGCGAGAGGGACCTTGACGTTTGTGAGGACAGCATGGAACGGGCTGATATGCTTGAACAGGCTGATGTTGGAATGGAGGATGTGCTAGAAATTTTGAAGAGCATGAGGATAGATAAGTCCCCTGGGTCAGATGGGATATACCCAAGGTTACTATGGGAAACGAGGGAAGAGCTTGCTGCACCTTTGGCAATGATCTTGTGTCCTCACTGTCCAGTGGAATAGTACCAGATGATTAGATGGTGGCAAATGTCATTCCCTTGTTCAAGAAAGGGAATAGGGATAATCCTGGAAATTACAGACCAGTCAGTCTTACTTCTGTGGTGGGCAATTAGTTGGAGAGGATTCTGAGAGATAATATCTATGATTATTTGGAAAAGCACAGTTTAATTCGAAATAGTCAGCATGACTTTGTGAGGATAGGTCATTCCTCGCAAGCCTTATTGAATTCTTTGAGGATGTGACAAAACACATTAATGAAGGTAGAGCAGTAGATGTGGTGTATATGGATTTTAGCAAGGCATTCGATGAAGTTCCACATGGTAGGCTCATTCAGAAAGTAAGGAGGCATGGGATTCAGGGAAATTTGGCGGTCTGGATACAAGAAGTGGCAGATGGAATTCAACCCGGAAAAGTGTGAAGTGATTCATTTTGGAAGGTTGAATTTGAATACAGAATACAGGGTTAATGGCAGGATTCTTGGCAGTGTGGACGAACAGAGGGATCATGGGGTCCACGTCCATAGACCCCTCAAAGTTGCTACCCAAGTTGATAGGGTTGTAAAGAAGGCATATGGTGTGTTAGCTTTCATCGGCAGGGGAATTGAGTTTAAGAGCCGTGAGATTATGCTCAGCTCTATAAAACACTGGTTCGACCTCACTTGGAACACTGTGTTTAGTCCTGGTCACCTCATGATAGGAAAGATGTCAAAGCTTTAGACAGGGTGCAGAGGAGATTTCCCAGGATGCTGCCTGGACTGGACGGCAGGTCTTATGAAGAAAGGTTAAGGGAGCTTGGGCCTTTCTCATTGGAGCAAAGAAGGATGAGAGGTGACTTGATAGAGGTTTACAAGATGATGAGAGGCATAGATAGAGTGGATAGTCAGAGACATATGACAACACCTCAAGTTCCTCTCTAAGACACTAGGAAATATATCACCTCACTGTCAAAGTCCTAAAATTTTCTCCCAAAGAGAGTTGTGAATTTACCCACAGCACATGGACTGCAGCAGTTCAAGAAGGCAGCTCACCATAACTTTCTCAAGTGAGATGGGCAATTAAATACCAGCCCAGTCAGCAACACCCACATCCCACAGTGAACGAAAAAGTGCTGCTGCCAAGATATGAGCAGGAACAAGTAACCAACGTATGGACTGGTCCAGGATATATCTCAGAGTTCCTTGCTTGCTCTCTACTTTTTCACTCACTATGCGCTCACTTCATTGCTCATAACATCCCTGCCTTACTGTTTTGCATTTTGTCCCGTTAGCCACAGCTTAAAGGCACATAGTACTTCTCAGGGACCACAGTATGTTACAGTACACAAAGAAGATCTACAGACATTTGTGTCTGTGCCAGTCATCAAATAACTAACTACGCTAGCCCTATTGTCTAGCACTTGGCCTGCAGATTTGTGTGCTACGGTGCTTCAAGTGATTCTCTAAATACTCCTTAAATCTTGCGATGGTTTCTGTCTCCTTCACACTTTCAAGCATTGAGTTCCAAATGCCCACCATCTTCCAGTAAAAAAAAATTCTTTAAATCCCAGCTCAAGCATTCCAGATTCTGTCAATGGAATTAATTACAATTTGAACCTGTGACCCCAAGCATCAGCCTGGGCCTCAGGGCTGCTAAAGTACAGCCATTACCATGAAGATACCATCTCTGCATAGCCAGGTTATGAGAGAACAAGGTGAGCGAATGTTAATGGATAGTTTGCTAATCCCAGATGGACTGGTGAATCAGCAGCAAACATGCTCCAGGCAAGCTAAGGAGCAAAACTGCAATTTATTTATTTCCAATGTGGATTCTCATAATTCCTTCAGATTAAACTGACTGTCTAGCTCTGAGCCTTATCATAGTTCCCCTTGAAGCACATTAAGATTAATGACATTGCAATGAATATAAAGCAGAACAGGCTGATACAGACAGATAGATCCTGACCTTTCAAAACAAAGACAAAAGTTCAAACTAGTTCAAACAGACAGAATGGGTACATCCTGTCTCTCATTCCTGTAAAGATACTCATATCAAACGAGCCTGGACAGACAATCCACAGCACAAATTACAAAGAGAGAACATCATATTGAGAGAGGATGCAGGAAAAATGGTATGGGATAAGGAAACTGTAATGGCTGCAGCGGGGATTTTGTTTTAACGGGGATAGTGTAGAGGGCATTTTAATGGGGAGGTGATGGCCTTGTGGTATTATCGCTGAACTGTTAATCCAGAGACCCAGATAATGTTCTGGGGACCAGGGTTCAAACCCCATCATGGATGGTGGAATTTGAATTCAAGAAATATCTGGAATTAAGGGTCTAATGAAGACCATGAATCCATTGTCGAATGTTGGAAAAACCCATCTGGTTCATTAATGCCCTTTAGGGAAGGAAACTGCCATCCTTACCTGGTCTGGTCTATATGTGACCCACAGCAAGTTGGCTGACTCCTAATTACCCAGAGGGCAGTTATGGATGGGCAATAAATGCTGCCTAGCCAGTGACACCCTCACCCTGTGAATGGATTAAAAAAAACTCTGTACGAACCACATGCTGTACCTGTTCTGATGACAGTGTAGAGTTAGCTTTACTCTGTATCTAACCCCGTGCTGTCCCTGTCCTGGGTGTGTTTGACGAGACAGTGTAGAGAGAGCTTTACTTACAGTTTAAAACAGTAGAAGAAGCTTTACTTTCAGTTTCAAATTAGTAGAAAGAGCTTTACCCTGTAACTAATGTCATGCTGCCCCTGTCCTGTGAGTGTTTGATGCGAACAGTGTACAAAAAGCTTTGTCTTCAGTTTAGTTTCAGTTTAAGACAGTACCTAGAGTTTAACTCTGCATCTAACCCCTTGCTGTCCTTGTCCTGGGCATGTTTGATGGGGACAGTGTGGAGGGAGCTTTAATTTCAGTTCAAAAGAATAGAGTGGGCTTTATTTTCAATTTAGAACAGTACATGGTGACGGTGGCGACCCGGGTACATGGTGACAGTGGTGATCTGGGTGCGGGGCAGTGGAAGAGTGTGAAGGATTCAGGCAAATTCTGAGCTGAGTATTGTAGCCAAATAGTTAACAAGACAGGATGACAGTATGATCAGATACTTTACATTCTACTGACAATCTGGCAGGGGAGAGAGGTGCTTGGAGATCCTGGGAGGGGGTATGCCACAGTACAGGTGGCAGAGGGTATATAAGACCATAAGACATAGGAGCAGAAATTAGGTCATTCGGCCCATCGAGTCTGCTCCACCATTCAATCATTGGTGATAAGTTCCTCAACCCCATTCTCCTGCTTTCTCCCTGTAACCCTTGATTCCCTTGATAATCAAGAACCTGTCTATCTCCGTCTTAAATGTACTCAATGATCTGGCCTCCACAACCTTCTGTGGCAGTGAATTCCACAGATTCATCAGTCTCTGGCTGAAGAAGTTTCTCCTTATCTCCGTTCTAAAAGGTCTTCCCTTTACTCTAAGGCTGTGCCCTCAGGTCCTCGTCTCTCCCTACCAATGGAAGCATCTTCCCAACATCCATTATGTCCAGCCATTCAGTATTCTGAAAGTTTCAATTAGATCCGCCCTCATCCTTCTAAACGCCAATGAGTATAGTCCCAGAGTCCTCAAACGTTCCTCACATGTTAAGCTTTCCATTCCTGGGACCATTCTCGTGAACCTCCTCTGTACTCGGTCCAGGGCCAGTACCATCCTACACTGATATTTTCGAGGGATTTTGAAAACATGCATGGAATTATTGAGTCTCATGACCCTTCGTCAGAACACTGGACTCAAAACATTAACTCTTGTTTTTCTCTCTACATATGATACCAAACCTGCTGACATTCTCCAGCAATTTTTAGTTTTGTCTCAGGTTTCCAACATCTGCAGTTCTTTATATTTATTTTTATTCACATGAATAGTTCAGTTCAGTTTCTGCACATCTTTCTCAGATGTCTGTCATCCTCTGGAATTCTCTACCTCAGGCTGTGGAGGCTCTGTCTTTAAGTATGTTTAAGGTAGATATTAACAGATTTCTGATCATTAATGGCATACAAGGTTGTTGGTTGTTGGGGGCTGGGGGTGAAAAAAAGCATTTAAGTGCTCAATCACCAACAGTCATGTTCATGGCAAGGTAGGCTCGATGGGCTGAATGGCATACTCCTGTTCCTTTATCCCTATGTTGCATTCAGTTTTTTGATATTTGAAGTGTCACCCACTCCCTCATTCTACGCAGAATGTTAATTCTGGATGTCAAGATAAACACTTGTACACATCTCTTAGCAACAAAAATTATGATATTCAAGATAGTTTACTAAACTGTCTAAAGCCCTGAGTTGACATTTCACTCTTTAATATATCATAATCCCTTAAGTAGTTTGTTTTCATTAAACTAAATAACTGAACAACAGTTGTATTGCATTTCAGAGAGGAAGGTTACACAACACATTTAAAAAAAACTCTCATCTCTATTTTGAAAGAGTGATCCCCTCATTTTAAACAGTGCCTCTTGGTTCTGGGCTGACCCCCAAGAGGAAACTTTCTTCCCACATCCACCTTATCAAGACCATTCAGAATCTTATATATCTCAATCAAGTCAGCCCTCACTCTCTAAACTCCAGTGAAAACAAGCCCAGTCTGGCCAATCTTGCCTCATTAGCCATCCAACTCATTACAGGTATCAACCTCATAAACCTCCTCTGAACCACTCCAATGCAATTACATTCTTCATTAAATAAGGAGATCAAAATGGCAAGCAGTATTTGAGATGTGTTCTCACCAAGGCTCTATATAACTGAAGCACAACATCCTTACTTTTATGTTCAATTCCTCTCATTAAAAGGATAGCATCCTATAATAAACCTTATTAATCCTTTGCTGTACCAGCATACGAACTCTGTGATTAATGCAAGGGGCAGCTAAGGTGGGAAAACCTCACAACCTTTAAGGAGTACTTGGATGAGCACTTGGCTATGGGTCAAATGCTAGAAGTGTAGATTTAGAATAATTTTTTGTTGGTGTAGATTCAATGGGCTGAAGGGTCTGTTCTGTACTGTACGATTCTATGATTTTATGCAGTAGAAACCCAACTCTCACTGAGTCCTGGAATTCTGCAGTCATTCTATGCTTATGTAATACCCTGTTTTTATATTCTCCCTGCCAAAGTGAACAACTACACGTTTTGCCACATTATATTCCTTCTGCCAGATTGTTGCTCAGTCACATAACCTATCCTTAGCAGTCTGCATCCTTGTTTTGTCACCTCTACTAAATGGTTTCAGACCTACCTTTGTGTTTTTGCCTTGCTGTTCAAAAGACTGGAGGGAGCTTTACTCTGTGTCTAACTCTGTGCTGTCCTTGTCCTGGGCAGCGTTTGCTGAGGACAGTACAGAGGAAGCTTTACTCTGTAACTAACGCCATAGGGTCCCTGTCCTGTGAACGTTTGATGGGGACAGTGTAGAGGAAGCTTTATTCTGTGTCTAACCCCATGCTGTCCCTGTTTTGTGAATATTTGATGCGGACAGTGTGGAGTCAGCTTCATGCTGTGTCTACTCCCACGCTGTCTCTGTCCCAAAGGGCATTTGATAGGGATGGTGTCATAGGAACTTTACTATCAGTTTAAAAGAGTTAAGGGATGTTTACTCTGTATCTGGGCGTGTGCTGTCCCTATCCTTCGTGGGTCTGATTCAGACAATTTCAAGGGAAATTTACTTTCAGTTTTAAAAAGTTGAAGGAACTTTACTCTGTGTCTAACAGAAAATGGACTAGTCAGCAATGGGCAGCACGGTTTTGTACGGGGAAGGTCATGTCCCACCAACCTGATTGAATTTTTTGAAGAGGTGACAAAGATAATTGATGAGGGAAGGGCTGTGGATGTAGTTTATATGGACTAAAGTAAGGCATTTGATAAAGTCCCACATGGCAGACTGGTACAGAGACTAAAATCACTTGGGACTCAGGGTGGGCCGGCTAGATGGATACAAAACTGGCTTGGTCAAAGAAGACAGAGGGTAGCAGTGGAAGGGTGTTTTTCGGAATGGTGTTTCACAGCGATTAGTCTTAGGTCCTCTGTTGTTTGTAGTATATATAAATGATCTGGAGGAAAATATGGATGGTCTGATTAGTAAGTTTGCAGATGACATGAAGATTGGTGGAGCTACTGATAGTGCCAATGATTCTGAAAGTGTACAACAGGATATAGATAGATTGGTGACTTGGGCACAGAAATGGCAGATGGAGTTTAATCCAGGCAAATGCAAGGTGATGCATTTTGGAGGATCAAATTTAGGTGTGAATTATACTGTTAATGGTAGAACCCTGAGGAAGATTAATGTACAGATGGATCGGGGCATGCAGGCCCACAGTTCTGTAAAAGTGGCAACACAGGTGGCCAAGGTGATTAAGAAGGCATATGGCATGCTTACCTTCATCGGCCGGGGAATGGAGTACGAAAGTTGGCAAACCATGCTGCAGCGATTATAAAACCCTTGTTGGGCTGCATTTGGAGTACTGTGTGCAGTTTTGGTTGCCACATTACCAAAAGGAGATGGAAACTTTGGAGAGAGTGCAGGGAAGGTCCACCAGGATGTTGGACGGTCTCGAGGGCATTGGCTATGAGCAAAGGTTAAAAAGACTAGGATTGGTTTCATTGGAAAGACGATGGCTGAGAGGAGACCTGATAGAGGTCTACAAAATTATGACAGGCATAGATAGGATGGATATCAGAGGCTTTTCCCCGAGGATTGAAGTTTCAATTACAAGGGGGCACAAGTTCAGGGTGAGAGGGTTAAAGTTTACAGGAGATGTGCGAGGAAAGTTTTTCATTCAGAGAGTGGTAGGAGCCTGGAACTCACTGCCAGAAGAGGTGGTGGAAGCATGCACATTGGCGACATTTAAGAGGCATCTGGATGGTGACATGAATAGGGAGGGAACAGAGGGATACAGGCCGAATAAGGGCAGAGGGTTTGTTTTTTAGTTTAGTCAGGGCATGATGATCAGCACAGGCTCGGAGGGCTGAAGGGCCTGTTCCTGTGCTGTACTTTTGTTATTTTTGTTTTTCTAACCCAGTGCTGTACCTGTCCCAGAAGTGTTTGATTGAGGGATTTCAAAGTGTGAGAAATGGGACAGCGCAATCAACAATGAGACTGATTGGTGATGTTTAGAAAAGAAAATCACATACATCTGCTGTCTATCTGATTTTCAACAGTCTTTTCCAAAGTTGTCACTATGTATTGCAATGCAGTGGAACTGCAAATCATATTTTTCTCTGATGTATCTTGGCTCAATTTATATACTGCCTATAAAATGACAGCATAAAGTTGCGATATGGAAAAAAAAATGCTTTAATTTGAAACTTGCGAGGGTAAAATTCCTTCTGATTTGGTCTGGGATTTGCAGACACCCATTTGCCTTCACAAGTAAAATATACAGTTGCTGTATGCCAAAGACAGTAAGAGGATTTCTCCCTGGTGCCCTGACTAATACTTACCCAAACCAACATTACTAATAAACAGATTATCTAACCATTACTGAGTTGCTGCTTACAGGATCTTGTGATGTGCCAATTGGCTGTTCTGATTCCTACATTACAAAATGCATTTCAAAAATAACTCACTGACAGTGACACTGACTTGGTGATGCATGTCTTTTGTTCTTACCTGTGAGGGGTGAGCTCAGATCTGTGTATTGCCCCTGTGAGGGGCAGCATGAAATTGCTTAGTCCCCATGGTCTCCTCACTAATTGTGTCAGATCTTTTGGTTTAATTCAGAATCCCGGTGTCGAACTGCAACAATCGAGGAGTTAACCCTTTTCGGACCCAAATCTTAAACATTGCCAGCACTCTCTGATCTCATTTTCCCAACTCCTCCCACTGCCTCTCCATCTAGGCTTTCAGTCAAATAGAGAAAATGAACTGTACTCAGGGAGAACAAGCATGGGGCTGGATGAACACAGCAGGTCAAGCAGCATCATAGGAGCAGGAAAACTTGACGTTTCGGGCCTAAACCCTTCATCAGAAATGGAGCAGTTTCAAGGCCAAAGAGGTGATGAGAGAGTTGCAGTGGGA
>JAHRHZ010000265.1:73485-90061 GCA_024137785.1 Ginglymostoma cirratum | reverse complement strand
TTATCTCGGATTCTCCAGCATCTGCAGTACCTTTTATCTCTGTACTCAGGGAGCACCAGCCCGGGCACCCCGTCCCTCTATGTGAAGACTGAGACTCACCATGGCTATCTCACCCAGGCTGAGCTGTGCACGGCCCAGTGTCTGCAAGGCTTCCCACCACTGGGGGTCTAAGCGCACAGCCATCTCTGCTGCCTGCACGGCCTGGAAAACCTCGTTAAGGATCATCAGAACCTGGGAGAAGACAACAGCAGAGTCAGTCCACAATCTCAACAGCAGACACTAACTCCATATCAGCAGAACTCACAGAGACAAGAGAAACCCAGAGACTGGCCAGACATGTGGAGCCCCTCAGGGGAGAGTAGCTCAGAATAACCATATCAACACCAAGGATTTCAAAGATTAAACTTTAAACAGATCATTGGCTTTCAAGGTGACATATCTAGGCAAGCCTTAGAAATGGCAGAGATTTGATGGGGTAAATACATTGGGGACGATTATCACTTCTCTTGAGGGGCATGGAAGGTGGGCAAGTATTTCTACAGGTCAACTCATTCAATCTTGTGACCTAGCTGGCACTTCAGCAATTAAGTTCTGGCTGAGAAGGTCAACTAGGGAACTTGGGAACCTGAAGGGCAACTTTTTTACACAGAGGGTGGTACACATATGAAATGAGCTGCCAGCGGAAGTGGTTGAGGAGAGTACATTAACAACATTTAAAAGGTATTTGGCAAAATACATGGATAGGAAAGGTTTAGAAGGATATGGGCCATGTGCAGGGAAGTGGGGTTAGGGTGGATGGACATTTTGGTCAGCACGGACCAGCTTGGGCCAAAGGGCCTGTCTCCGTGCTGCAGGACTGTATGAATCTGTAACTGAAGATCATCCCGCAGTGCTTATTAAAAGATCACATCTCAGGATCATATACAGGGGTTCAGCGAGTGTAACATTCCAACTCACATGGGGGAGGGCTGGGTGGCCCAAATTATGGCAGGAAGGAAGGTCCAGGTCATGGAGGAGAAAGAGAATGGGGTATGAATCAGGATCCAGCTATTCAGTGAGGGTGGAGTGAAGCAGCGGATAATGCTCCCACCTCACAGGAAAGAAAGACCTGCATTTATATGGAGACTTTGTTATGGGTCAGATCAAACCCCCTCAAAATGTATCAAGGAGATAGCCTGAACCTTAGTGTTTATTTTATCTAAAGGTAAGTGTAAGGTGCTGTGTTCCAGATGTAATTGGATCGGTCCATCACTAGGTTTTAAGTAAAACACACTTTATTCTTACAACACAGTTGAAATAAAAATGGAAAAGAAGAATTAGCTTAACTTCAACTCTATGGAAATAATTAATAAAGTAATATATTAATTAATTATTAATCAACAACTGTTCCAGTATAGCAGCATCCCACAAACACACCCTTGGCAAAGACAAATTCAGCAAAACTGATTTTCATCATGTGCTATTTCCCTTCCCATCCAGGTGAAAAGAACACTGAAAGAAACAAAAACCGAAAGAACTGCGGATGCTGTAAATCAGGAACAAAAAACAAAGGGTCACCGGACCCAAAACGTTAACTCTGTTTTTCCCTTCACAGTTGCTGCCAGACCTGCTGACTGAAAGAAACAATCTGGCAGCAGAAAGAGAACAACATCTATCAGTTTCAACAGCCAACCCCAAACCCCAACTGAAAACAAAACTAAAACCCAGGATCTGTGTGAGCCTGACTCCACCCACTTTTAATATAACAAAAAAACTCAGGGTGCTCAAAGCTGTTTACCCACTGCTTCTGAAGCAGACATTCCGCACCACTGTGGCAACACCTCTCTACAAGAGAAACAGCACAGAATAAGTCTCTCTTACAGGCCTGAGTTCAAATGATGAGCTGTCCTGATGGAACTGGTAAA
This sequence comes from Ginglymostoma cirratum, assembly GCA_024137785.1. NCBI lineage: Eukaryota > Metazoa > Chordata > Chondrichthyes > Orectolobiformes > Ginglymostomatidae > Ginglymostoma > Ginglymostoma cirratum. The sequence goes on along the minus strand of JAHRHZ010000265.1, from coordinate 88,157 downwards.
GAGGAAATGTTCTCAAAGGGGAAGGGTTGAAAATCAGAGGCCACACATTTACCATGATTGTCAAAGAACCAAAACCATGAAGACAAATTTACTTTATTCAATGATTGGCTGGGATCTGAAACTCATTGTCTGAAATTCTGATGGAGGAAGATGTAATCGTGGCTTTTGTAAAGGGAATTGGATAAGCATCTGCAGTAGAAATTATTGGCAAGGTGAATGGGAAAGGGAGTTGGGGTTGGACCAAGCTGAATTAGCCTCACAGAAAACCAACATGACATGACTGTAACCAATTTACGATCTCAAAACATTCCAAAGTAATTTGCAGTCAACAAAGTACTTTGAAAGATAGCCATCATTATAATGTCGGACCTGAGGTAGCCAGTTTCCATATGACAAATGACCACAAATATCTGCTTTCATATAGAAAATTCTGGAAATAGTACATTCAGAGGTATTTACACAGGCAGAAACACAGCTACCATTTCAGGTCTATAAATTTTCATTTGAAACCAGTTCGGAGGGAGGTCACTGACCTGAATTATTAGCTCTGCTTCTTTTTGAAGCAGATGCTGTCTGATCTGCTGAGTATTTCTAACATTTTCGGTTCTCACTTCTGATTTGAGCATCTGCAGCTCTTGCATACCTGATTTTGTCAAATACTAGGGGGCACAGGTTTAAGGTGAGAGGGAGAGATGGCCAGAAAACCTCTGACATTCTCCAGACAAGATTACATACTCAATACATTACATTACATACAATTACATACATTCTGGAGTGAAATATGGACATATGACCTCCTGACTTGGCAAGCATTATTCACGCAGCTCTAAATGACACCTGGTTTAACTAAATGCTGTGCTTATCCGTTCCTCAACATCAGGGGGGATATATTTCTACACATGTGCAGATGGAGTGCCAGTGCCTGTGACATGAGTGAGAGTGACATCTAGGCAGCTGAAATCAATAAAGTTAGCAAAGAAATCCTAACAGTACTTTGTTTGCCACCCAACACTTTCCCCTCAACCATCACCACTTCTCCTCACAGCCTGCACTCCCTCCTACAGTACCATGGCCTTCTGCCATTAGCCTTTTGCCACTGGCCTCTTGCCTCTGTACAGATGGCAGGGAGCTGAAGGGAGAAAGCAAAGGAATGACAAGGGTAAAAAAGAGTGGGCAGCAGGTGGTAGGGTGTAGGCTCTCGGGAGTTCCAATGATGAAAATAAGTAGTGGGTCAAAGCACGGTTGTGCAGTGGCCAGAGTGGGAGTCAAAATTTTTTTTAATTCACTCACGGGACGTGGGTGTCGCTGGCTGGTCCCGCATTTATTGCTCTTCAGAAGATGGGGGTGAGCTGCATTCTTGAACCACTGTAGACCATATGCTGTAGGTAGACCCACAATGCTGTTAGGGAGGGAAATACAGAATTTTGACCCAGCAACACTGAAGGAACGGTGATATATTTCCGAGTCAAGATGATGAATGATTTGGAGGGGAACTTGCAGGGGGTGGTGTTCCCATGTATTGCTATCCTTGTCCTTCCAGATGGAAGTGGTCGTGGGTTTGGATGGTGCTGTCTGAGGATCTTTGGTGAATTTCTGCAGTGCATCTTGTAGATACTACACATTGCTGCTACTGAGCGTCGACGGTGGAGGGAGTGGCTGCTTGTGGATGTGATGCCAATCAAGCGCTGCTTTGTAGTGGACGGTGTCAAGGTTCTTGAGTGTTGTTGGGGCTGCACCCATCCAGGCAAGTGGGGAGTATTCCATCACACTCCTGGCTTGTGCCTTGTAGATGGTGGACAGGCTTTGGGGAGTCAGGAGATGAGTTATTTGCGCAGGATGTTGCTTGGATTGGAGTGTATTAGCTATCAGAAAAGGGTAGACAAATGTAGATTGTTTTTGCTAGAGCATCAAAGGCTAAGGGGCAATCTGATACAAAAATAGTAAATCTTCCACATCCGTGAAATACCGAAATGTAAATTTGCGTATTCACACCAAAATAGAAGTAACAACAAATCCAACTTCCAGGGACAAAACATGTATATCCAAGATTTTGAACCTATTTTTAACAAGCTCCGCACTCATAAATTCCACCATTCTCACAGGGGTTCTCAGGAACGGAACCCTCGCAGATATGGAGGAATGAATGCATATACAATTATGAGAGGCGTGGACAGTCAAAGTCTTTCTCCCAGGGTGGAATTGTCAAATACTAGGCGGCACAGGTTTAAGGTGAGAGGGAGAGAGTTTAAGGGAGAGGTGCAAGCCAAGTCATTTTTACAGGCAGGGTAGTAGATGCTTTGAACGCACTGTCGGGGAGGTGGTACAAGCAGATATGATAAAGTTTAAGAGTTATTTAGACTGAACAAGTAGGGAGTTGAGCGATATGGAACATGTTGAAAGACAGATGGGTTTAGTTTGAAATAGCATCATGGTCAGTGCAGTAATGGTGGGCCGAAAGGCCTTTCCTGTACTGCACTGTTCTACTCCTATGATTCCTAGCCTTTGACTTGCTCTTGCCACCTCTGTATTTTAAGAGTTTGTCCAGTTTCTGGTCAATATTGATATTGGAGTACTTCCCCATCTCATTTTCCTGATGGACAGCAGCAGCAGGAGTTATACGGTGTTAATTCGACATTGGGTTGGATACAGTTAGATTCTGTCTGTCACTCACTTGCCTGTGCTGCAGGAACCAAAGAATTGGAATTTGTGGTTGAATTTGTCCAGACTTTCTGACAGCGATGGCCAGATCACTTCATCTAGGAATGACCTCCCTGTCTGAGTGCTAGGACTTGTGCTGGTACACAATGGAGTGCATTCAGCAGCTCAATTACTGACTCTCACTGTTTAAAAAGGCTCCACCTGGATTCAGATCATTCTCCAGATAGGGGAGCATCGCGGTTTGAGGAAGGGTCAGTGGAGGGGAGAAGGATTTGTAATGCAGATGGAATATTCCCACAATGTGGCACAGCTAGATTTTCAAAAGTTATCCAACAAATTTCCACATGCCAGAGGGTGCAAGCTAACCTCAAAGCTGTGACAATTCAAGGTCCTATTGTGGTCACAGTATGGAAACTGGGTATTAACCCCTCCAGTCCAGGTACAGGTATTTCTCCTATAACATGATAGTTGCATTCTTGTGTGACCTCGCACGATAGGAAATCACTATACCTGTACAACAGATAGTTCACATCATCCAAACAGCGTCCACAATTCATCAGAGATAATAGGAACTGCAGATGCTGGAGAATCTGAGATAACAAGGTGTGGGGCTGGATGAACACAGCAGGCCAAGCAGCATCATAGGAGCAGGAAAGCTTGACGTTTCGGGCCTAGACCCTTCTTCAGAAATGGGGGAGGGGAAGAGGGTTCTGAAATAAATAGGGAGAGAGGGGGAGGCAGATAAAAGATGGATAGAGGAGAGGATAGGTGGAGAGGAGACAGACCAGTCAAAGAGGCGGGGATGGAGCCAGTAAAGGTAAGTGTAGGTGGGGAGGTAGGGAGGGGATAGGTCAGTCCAGGGAGGACGGACAGGTCAAGAGGGCGGGATGAGGTTAGTCGGTATGGGATGGGGGTGGGGCTTGAGGTGGGAGGAGGGGATAGGTGAGAGGAAAAACAGGTTAGGGAGGTGGAGATGAGCTGGGCTGGTTTTGGGATGCGGTTGGGGGAGGGGAGATTTTGAAGCTTGTGAAATCCACATTGATACCATTGGGCTGCAGGGTTCCCAGGATAAATATGAGTTGCTGTTCGTGCAGCCTTCGGGTGGCATCATTGTGGCACTGCAGGAGGCCCAGGATGGACATGTCGTCTGAGGAATGGGAGGGGGAGTTGAAATGGTTCGCGACTGGGAGGTGCAGTTGTTTAGTGCGAACTGAGCGCAGGTGTTCTGCAAAGCGGTCCCCAAGCCTCCGCTTGGTTTCCCCGCTGTTGAGGAAGCCACAACGGGTACAGCGGATGCAGTATACCACATTGGCCGATGTGCAGGTGAACATCTGCCTGATGTGGAAAGTCTTCTTGGGGCCTGGGATGGGGGTGAGGGAGGAGGTGTGGGGGCAGGTGTAGCACTTCCTGCAGTTGCAGGGAAAAGTGCCGGGTGTGGTGGGGCTGGAGGGGAGTGTGGAGCAGACAAGGGAGTCACGGAGAGAGTGGTCCCTCCAGAAAGCAGACAAGGGTGGGGAGGGAAAGATGTCTTTGGTGGTGGTGTCGGATTGCAGATGGCGGAAGTGTCGGAGGATGATGCGTTGGATCCGAAGGTTGGTGGGGTGGTACGTGAGGACGAGGGGGATTCTTTTTTGGTTGTTATTGCAGGGACGGGGTGTGAGGGATGAGTTGCGGGAAATGCGGGAGACACGGTCGAGGGCGTTCTCGACCACTGCGGGGGGGAAGTTGCAGTCCTTGAAGAACGAAGACATCTGAGATGTTTTTGATGATGGTTTGGTGCTCGGGGGTGGGGTCATGATCCAGGGGGCGATAGGAGGAGGTGTCGGAGAGTTGGCGCCTGGCCTCAGCGATTTTGATGATGGTTTGGTGCTTGGGGGTGGGTCCACTATTCATCAATTGCGTTACAGCTAAGTCGCATTAATGGAACACGTGTTTATAACAGAACTACCTGTATATTCCAAATCTTTTTACCCATCCTGTTCCTTAATCTTTTGTCAAACACTTCACTTGTGCGGTTTACATGGAGGTTACAACATGGGAATTGGGCCCTTGATCACCAGTCAAAGTCATATTCTCTGCACAAACACAGTCCTAAACAGATTTACCTCCCTGTTTGCAAATCCTTGTCTCCAATCTGATCTGGCTTTCCTCACTAACTGACGCAGGAAGTGCATTCAATAGACATACATCCCCTCTGAAGAATGTTCTCCTGCTCTAAATCTTATTGAATGTTTACCTGCAGCCCTTCTCTCTGGATCCACTGTTACAGAGTCATAGAGTTGTACAACATCGAAACTGACCCTTTGGTCCAACTCCTCCATGCCGATTAGGTATCCTAAATTAACCTAGTCCCATTTGCCAGTATTAGGCCCATTACCTCTAATCCCTTCCTATTCATGTACCCGTGCAGATGCCTTTATAATGTTGTAATTGTACCAGCCTCTACCACTTCCTCTGGCAGCTCATTCCATACATGCACCACCCTCTGTGTGAAAAAGTTAACCCTCAGGTCCCTTTTAAATGTTTCCCCTCTCACCGTAAACCTATGCCCTCTAGTTTTGGACTCTTTTTGGAGACAGTCTGCTCCTATTTAATCTATTGGATTTTTTTTCATATTTTAAACTTTAATTGCCTTGCTAAATAGTTTGACAGTTGAAGCGTATATTTTTCGAATCTTTGCACCCTATTTCCTCAGAATGGGTGAATCTGTACTGTACACACTGCAAAGCCTCAATATCCTTCGTACACTAAGAAGCCTTGTCCATACTGCACCCAAGGTCTAATTAAAGTTTTATATCAGCTCATCACTACCTGCCATTGTCAGTCTGGTAGCACTTTCAACCAAGTCAGGAAGTTGTGGTTCTAGTTTCACTGCAGAGGCCTGACCACAGAAAAACTCAGCTGATTTTGCAATGTAGTATGGCGGGGGGAGGAGGTGTTGTACCGTCCTTCAGGTTTGATACTGAACTACTCTCAACATGGACATAAAAAACTGCTTGGCACTATTCAGACGACCCTGGCACTTCTGCCGGTGTCTTGGTCAATATTTATCCCTCAATCAGCATTACAGTAACAGGCCACGTGTTCCCTGATCACACAATTGTGTAAGGGAAGTCACTGTGCTGTCACATTGCAACTGTGGAGAATCTTCCAAAATACTCCATTGTTTGTAAACCTCATGGGAACATCCTCAAATGGTGAAAGGCACGATAGCAACATAAGTCTGCCTTTCTTGATTGGGAACACAAGGAGCTACATGACTTAGAAAAACAATTTGCTACAATGATTTCCTCCATTTCAACACTCCTGACCATACTGTCAAACAAACCAGAAGCTGGATTGTGAAATGTTCCAGGACATCCTGAGGTGGTGAAATGATGCTTGGAAGTGGAAGTTGTTTGCAGTAAGGTAATAACTGCTGAGCTGTATTCTGAGGAGTCTTCGTACTCATGCATTGGAGCATCCCAATCAACACTTTCCCTTCTGTTTCTAACCTACGTAGTTGCTTCCTTTCAGTTACAGAAGTGTATGGTTCAGCTATTCATCCCCTCCAGCTTTCAAATAAGGTCATGGCTGATCTGACTGTGACCTCAATCCCTCATTCCCCCGCTAGTGCCATGCAGTTTGACCCCCTTGTTAGTCAACAATCTATCCAACTGTGCCTTAAAAATATTCAATGATCCCTCTTTCACAGCTCCCTGCTGAATAGATTCTGAAATGGGCATCTCTTATTTTTGAACAGTGACCTCTATTTCTAGTCTCTCCCACAAGGGGAAACATCAAACACCCAGGCACAATCAATGTAGTGGTACACGCTGGAAAATATAAACTTATATAAAATATGGAGTTTGGCTGAGCTGTGGCAATGAAACTGACAAGGGACATATATAAATTTTACATACATAGAACGTAGAACAGTTCAACACAGGAACAGGCTTTTCGGCCCACCATGTCTGTGCTGACCATGATGCCATTCTAAACTAATCCCATCTGCCTGCCCATTGTCCATATTCCTCTATTTCCTGCCTGTTTGTGTGTCTGTCTAAATGCCTCTTAAACACTGCTATCGTATCTGCTTCTACTTCTTCTCCTGGCACCATGTTCCAGGCACTCACCACCCTGTGTAAAAAAAATTGCCTCACACATCTCTTTTAAACTTCCCCCCTCTCACCTTAAACCCTTGCCCCCGCATATTTGACATGCCCACCCTGGGAAAATGACTCCACCCATCTACCCTATCCATGTCTCTCATAATTATACATACTTTGAGAACAATCCAAGTTTATCCAGCCTCTTTTACAGCTAATACATTCCAATCCAGGCAGCATCCTGGTAAAACTCTTCTGCACCGTCTGCAAAGCCTCCACATCCTCCCTATGGTATGGTAACCAGAAGTGCGCACAATACACCAAACGTGGCCTAACTGAAGTCTTATACAGCTGCAATATGACTTGCCAACTTTTACACTCAATGCACCAGTAAATGAAAGCAAGCATAGAAATTAAGAACACAAGAACCAGGAGCAGGAGCTGGCCACTTGGCCCTTCGAGCCTGCTCCACCATTCAATAAGACCATGGCTGATCTTTTCATGGCCTCAGATCCACTCACCCACCCTCTCAGCATAACCCTTAATTCCTTTACTGTTCAAAAAATTAGCTATCTTAGCTTTAAAAACATTCAATTAGGAAGCCTCTAGTACGTTACTGGGCAGGGAATTCCATCTACAAGTTTGTTGATGACACCACCATAGTGGGATGGATATCTAAGAACGACAGGTCAAACTACAGAAGGGAGATAGAAGACTTGGTGACGTGGCGCAATGAGAACAATCTGTCTCTCAATGTCAGCAAAACTGAAGAACTGATCAGCGACTTCAGACAGAAAGGAGAACATGCCCCCATCTACATCAATGGAACTGAGATTGAGAGAGTGAAGAGCATCAAGTTCCTCGGAGTGATGGTAACTGACAACCTGTCCCCGATTTCCCACGTAGATGTGACAGTCAGGAAGGTACAACAACACCTCTTCTTCCTCAGGAAGCTCAGGAAATTTGCCTTGTCCCTAAGGACCCTCACCAGCTTCTACAGATGCATCATTGAAAACATACTGTCCGGGTGCATAACGGCCTGGTACGGCAACTGCTCTGCCCAAGAAACTACAGAAGGTGGTGTGCACAGCCCGGACCATCACAGAAGCCAACCTTCCATCCATGGACTCTATTTACAAGGTTCGCTACCACAGAAAGGCAGCCAACATCATCAAAGACCCATCACACCCCGGTAAGGACCTCCTACAGCCTCTTCCATCAGGCTGAAGGTACAGAAACCTGAACACACGCACAAGCAGGTTCAGGAACAGTCTCTTTCCAGCTGATATCAGACTGATGAATGGACACTAGCCTCAAATAATGTAACCTGCAACGTAACCTGTATGTCTCTATGTCTTTTTGATCTGTACATCCCTTGTTTGCTGTGATCTGCCAGTACCACGTGTGAACAAAGCTTTTCACTGTACTTCGGTATACATGACAATGAATCATCAAAATCAATCAATCTCCACCGATTCACAACCCTTTAGCTGAAGAAGTTCCTCCTCAATTCAGTCATAAATCTGGTCCCTCTAATTTTGAGGCTATGCCCCCTAGTTCTAGTTTCACCGCCAGTGGCAACGACCTCCCTGCTTCTATCTTATCGATTCCCTTCATAATTTTATATGTTTCTATAAGATCCCACCTCATTCTTCTAAATTCCAATGAGTATAGTCCCAGCCTACTCAATCTCTCCTTATAAGCCAACCCTCTCAACACTGAAATCAACCTAGTAAACCTCCTCCGCACCTCCTTCTGTGCCAGTACATCCTTTCTCAAGTAAGGAGACCAAAACTGTACACAGTAATCCAGGTGTGGCCTCACCAGCTCCCTATACAGCTGTAACATAACCTCGGGCTAAGGAGGCGGGGTTGGAGCCAGTAAAGGTGAGTGCAGGTGGGGGGTTAGGGAGGGGATAGGTCAGTCCAGGGAGGACAGACAGGTCAAGGAGGCAGGATGAGGCTAGTAGGTAGGAGATGGGGGTGGGGTTTAAGGTGTGAGGAGGGGATAGGTGGGAGGAAGGACAGGTAAGGGAGGCAGGGACAAGCTGGGCTGGTTTTGGGATGCAGTAGGCGGAGAGGAGATTTTGAAGCTTGTGAAGTCCATATGGGTTTGTAACCAAGATGGAGCCAGTGAATGGCGACTTTGTACAATTTTCACTGTGTTCCTATACTTGAGTACACATGGCAGTGAAATCTAATTCTAAGTTCTAAATTCTAACTGGACTCATCTTACAAGAGCAGGTCAGAGGCTAGGAAAACTGCAGCAAGTAACTCAGCTCCTGACTCCCCCACGCCTGTTCATTATTACTGAGGTACATCAGGAGTGTGATGGAATACTCCCATTGCAGGATGGATGCAGCTCTAACAATACTCAAGAAGCTTTGCACCACATCCATAAATATCTACTCCCTCTACCACAAATGCTCAGTAGTAGCAGTGTGTACGATCTATAAGAAGCACTGCAGAAATGGATTAGCTGAAATGGATACAGCTATGGGGTGGAAACAGGTTTTAATGAAGCTGCAGCAAAGTTCAGCTCAGGACCAAAGTTATGTCAAAGGTGTCGCACAGTGTGGTTCAGTCTCAAACAGTTGGCAGCGAGAACTGTAATGCTGGTGACCAGGGAAGGAGTTTATGCTGGGGGGTGAAAGTAATGGCATCAGTCTTACAATGTTTCATTGGAAGATGTTTCTGTTCAGTCAGTACTGGAACTCAAGCCAGTAGACTGCTCCAGAAGACCAGCTCACTTAAACATGGAAACAGAGTAACTGTTGACCATTCGGCCCATCAAACCTGCCCCATCTTTCAATATGATCATGGCTGATCCTTTATCGCAATACCATACTCCCATCCCCTCACCATATACTTGACGCCTATGAAATCAAAACACTTATCTCTTTCATGAATATATTCAGTGACTTAGCCTCCAAAGCCTTCCGTGTTAATGAATTCCACAGATTCGCCACTCTCTAGATGAAGAAATTTCTCCTCATCTCAGTCATAAATGGCCTAGACTATATCCTGAGACTGTGTAACTGACACTGTAGGATGTTGAGGGACATGCTGCAAACATTGAGCCAGACAGTTTCCATACGTATGCTGGCCCTATCACAAAACAGTTGGCATTAACCCCCACTCTGCCACTGACTGAATATACTTTCTGGGCATTGCTAGTAACTGACACCAGAACAATCGGGGCAACCCAGTTAGACAGCTAGACTGAGAGTTGGAACTTAGCTCTGATTCAGACATTGCTTCTTTTGGAAAGATTACAAGAGCGAGGCATCTGAAAAAACACTCAGTGATTTTCCAGTAACTGTTATTTTAAAAATAATGATTAGTGAGTATGTTTTCTTTTCTTGTATTTCTTCAACGATGCAACATTCCCTCAGCACTGACCCTCTGACATTGTGACACTCCCTGAGCACTGACCCTCCAACAGTGCCCCCTCCCTCAGCACTGACCCTCCGACAGCACGGCACTCCCTGAGCACTGACCCTCCAACAGTGCCCCCTCCCTCAGTACTGTCCCTCCCGACAGTGCAGCGCTCCCTCAGTACTGTCCCTCCCGACAGTGTGGCACTCCCTCAGCACTGACCCTCCGACAGTGCGGCACTCGCTCAGTACTGTCCCTCCCGACAGTGCGGCACTCCCTCAGTACTGACCCTCCGACAGTGCGGCACTCCCTCAGCACTGACCCTCCGACAGTGTCGTACTCCCTCTGTCCTGTCCCTCCGACAGTGGCTTACTCCCTTAGCGCTGTCCCTCCGACAGTGCGGCACTCGCTCAGTACTGACCCTCTGACAGTGGGGTACTCCCTCAACACTGACCCTCTGACAGTGCATCTCAGTGAGGGATTATTGCACTGTTAGAGGGTCAGTGCTGAGGGAGTGCCGCACTGCCAGAGGGTTAGTGCTGAGGGAGTGCCGCACTGTCAGAGGGTTAGTGCTGAGGGAGTGCCGCACTGTCAGAGGGTTAGTGCTGAGGGAGTGCTGCACTGTCAGAGGGTCAGTGCTGAGGGAGTACCACACTGTCGGAGGGTCAGTGCTGAGGGAGCGCCACACTGTTGGAGGGTCAGTGCTGAGGAAGTGCTGCACTGTCCGATGGTTAGTACCGAGGAGGTGCTGCACTGTTGAAGAGTGCATACTGAAGCAGTGTTGCTGTCTCAGAGGGTTAGCATTTCTGGAGCGCTGAGATGTTGAAAGTTCAGCACTGAGGGAGTGCTGCACTGTCCAAGGCTTGGTACAGACAGAATACCATACTGTTGGAAGCAATGCCTTTCAGAAGATATATTTCTCGAGTTTGTTTGTCTCCTCATTTGGGAGTTTAAAATCCCATTGAAATATATGTTATCCATTGCACTGTTCCCAGGGAGTTACTCATCAACTGTAAAGAGAAATCCATCTTACTAACTCCTTGTCCCTTGGTTTCAGTTTACTGCTTCAAGATTAGGGGCTTCTCAAGCACATCCACAATGCAGGTGGCAGCTCTGATTAAAATTCTGACAGTGTGCTGACAAACGGCCGGATATGTCAGGCCCCATGCCTGAAGCTGTTCAGTATGAAGGACATTGGAATGTCTGTAATCTTCAAGAGATCCAGGGGCATGATTGCTCTCTGCTACAAGTGACACATCAACATTGGAAAAGGTTACACCACAGGAGAAGGCGACTCAGTACATTACAGAGCTTTCTACCTACTTAATCCATTCATTGGAATGTCAGCATGTGTTAGACACAAGAGTAAAGCTCCCTCTGCACTGTTCCTGTCAAATACTCCCATGTCAAGTACAGCACAGGATTCAATACAGACTAAAGCTCCCTCAATACTATCTCACCAAATACTCCCAGGACAGGGACAGCACAGGGTTAGATTCAGAGTAAAGCTCCCTCTACACTGTCCTCCATCAAACGCTCCCAGGACACGGACAGCACAGGGTTAGATACAGAGCAGATATAGACCTGCAATCCACAAGTCAGGAGAAGGGCACTCAGTCCTTGCCACTCTTTGGCATCCAAACTGAATCCATTCCAAGATAAAACCTAAGGTGCCACTAAATAAAACGAAGAACTGCAGATGCTGGAGATCTGAAACCAGGAATTAACTAGGGATACAGAAACAGAACTAGCAATTCTGAAGAAGGTTCATTGTGCTCAAAGCGTTTGAAATGTTTGTTTCCACAAATGCTGCCAGACATGCTGAGTTTCTCCAGCAATTTCTGCTTTTGTTTCAATGATTTACTCTTCTCCAGCTCTTTGTTTCTCAGTACTGAATACACACCACAATTTGTCTTTGTCAATGCCAGTGGATTACCTTATATACACTTAATCCCACAGTAAATTCCTGCTAACCCCAACACAACATCAATATGTCACCTAACTCATTGCCACCTAACAACTCTCTATTCTTTCCACTAACTCATCAATCTTGCTGAAAACAAATGCGTTGCCAAAACTTTCTGTCTTAAACTTGTCAAGACAAATCCAAGAATGTCAAACATTTAAGCCCTCACAATAATTTATAATGCAGGATAAAAGAGTGCCAAATTGTTTACCAAGTCAGCTCTGATTGGATGAGATGTTGCCATAGAGAAAGCGACAAGGAACTATAGGCTGTCCAAGCTCCCAAGGAGGAATTGAAAAATGATGTAAGACATGATCATACTTCTCTTTTTTGTACAGCTTTCTTAAACTCAAGAACCTACTACAGAAAGCCAAGGATTGTGACCTTTCATACCTTAGGTCTGTCTTCTCAGTCTGAATTAATAATTCCTAATTTTGTACGCTCTGATTTTTGCTAATGATTTCTTGTGTTGAACCTCTTCTAATTCCTTCTGAATATGCACACAGATATTCAACTACTGAACTTTACAAAATTACGCTGCAAGATTAGCCAGACGTGGTCAAAAACAAAGTTGCTGGAAAAGCTCAGCAGGTCTGGCAGCATCTGTGGAGGCGAAAACAAAGTTAACGTTTCGGGTCCAGTGACCGTTCCTCAGAACAGTTCTGAGGAAGGGTCACCGGACCCAAAACATTAACTCTGTTTTCTCCTCCACAGATGCTGCCAGACCTGCTGAGCTTTTCCAGCAACTTTGTTTTTGTTCTTGATTTACAGCGTCTGCAGTTCTTTTGGTTTTTAGCCAGACATGGGCCTTCTAGAGGAGTCAAAGAGAAACTTCCATTCAAAGAGTAACTGAGTTGTAGAATGAGCTACCTGGAAATGGCACAGAGGAAAAGGACACAGACGTACACTTACACATGTACGATGAGTTATAGAGTCATAGAATCACACAGCATAAAACAGGCCCTTTGAGTCTGCACCAACAAAAAAAACTACTCTAGTTAACTCTTCATCAGGCCCGAAACGTCAAGCTTTCCTGCTCCTATAATGCTGCTTGGCCTGCTGTGTTCATCCAGCTTTATACCTTGTTATCTCGGATTCTCCAGCATCTGCAGTTCCTATTATCTCTAGTTAACTCTAACTGTTTCTTCACAGATGCTGAGCTTTTCCAGCAACTTCTGTTTATGTTCCTGATTTACAGCATCAGCAGTTCTTTTGGTTTCTAGGTCCACACTTGTCCCACTTTCCAACTCTTGATCCATAGTCTAAAATGTTGTGACTTTTCAAATGCTCACCCAAGCACTTCCTAAAAGGTTATGAGGTTACCCATCTAATTGACAATCCCAGACAGTCCATTCCAGCGGCCCATCACTCTCATTTCATAAAGATTTTCCTCAAATTCCTCTACATCTCCTTCCTTTCACTCCAAAATTATGCCCCCTCATTACTGGCCCTTTAACTAAGAGGAACAGATGTTTTATATCGATGCCTCTCATAATCTTATACACCTCTATCAGATTCCCCCCCTCAGGCTTCTCAGCTCCAAAGTAGACAACCCAAGCTTATCCAGCCTCTCTTCATAGCAAAAATTCTTTATCCCAAGAAACATCCTCTTGAATCACCTCTGCATCCCAGTGCAATCACATCCCTCTGATAGTACATTGACCAGAACGGCACGCAGTGAAGGGAACGGGTTCATAATGGTATTGCGGAAACTGATGGAATTTAACTACAATTACAGAAAAAATGGAAGTGAAAACTAATTGCCCACTTAAATGGCTCAGCAGGTCACTCATTTCAAGGACAATTAGGAATACAGGTAGTTCTCCTATAACGCAATAGTTGCATTCTTGTGTGACTTTGCGCTATAGAAAATCACGTAATAGGGAAATTGCAGTAGAAAATCATTGTACCTTTACAGCAGAAAGTTCACGTTATCCAAACAGAATCCACGATTCATCAACCGCGTTACAGCCAATTTGTGTTAACAAAACATGCATTATACCAGAACTACCTACAGGTAAAAATGCATGGGCTTGGTCAGCAACACAGAGGGAGCGTGTGGTGTCCACGGACAGGAAGTGTGTGGTGCCCACGGAGAGGAAGTGTGCGGTGCACATGGAGAGGGAGCATGTGGTGCCCACGGAGAGGGAGCGTGTGGTGCACACGGAGAGGGGGTGTATGGTGCCCACGGAGAGGGAGCGTGCAGTGCTCACCGAGAGGGAGCAGGTGGTGCCCACAGAGAGGGAGCGTGTGGTGCCCATGGAGAGGGAATGTGCGGTGCACACGGAGAGGGAACGTGCGGTGCACACGGAGATGGAGCGTGTGGTGCACACGGAGATGGAGCGTGTGGTGCACACGGAGAGGGAGCATGTGGTGGCCTTGGAGACAGAGCGTGTGGAGCCCATGACGAGGGAGCGGGTGGTGCACATGGAGAGGGAGCGGACAGGGAGCTTGTGGTGCCCATGGAGAGGGAGTGGGTGGTGCCCACCGAGAGGGAGTGTGCGGTGCACATGGAGAGGGAGCGTGTGGTGCACAGGGAGAGGGAGCGGACAGGGAGCGTGTGGTGCCCATGGAGAGGGAACG
>JAHRHZ010000265.1:27960-73475 GCA_024137785.1 Ginglymostoma cirratum | reverse complement strand
TGCCCATGGAGAGGGAGCGTGTGGTGCCCATGGAGAGGGAATGTGCGGTGCCCATGGAGAGGGAGCGTGTGGTGCACACGGAGAGGGAGCGTGTGGTGCACACGGAGAGGGAGCGGACAGGGAGCGTGCAGTGCCCACTGAGAGGGAGCGTGCGGTGCCCACTGGCAGAATAGACTGGTGGCCCGCAGAACTGAGCTGCATCATCACTGCAGGAATGGTACTCTAAGTTAATTTTGACACGTTTCCATTCTAAGTTTCCAGTGACCTTTTCACTTTTTCTTAGTACTGTCTAAACTGTTATTGTTCATTTAAAAAGGGCAAAATGTGGGAGATCAGTGATGAATGCATTCCAATCATCAAATAGAGGTATCATGAACATGTGAGAGGATTGCAGCAGGTGGTGGAATTGGGATATGGCTGCAGCCTGATGATGTCACATAGGTAAATAAAGAGTCTCAGTATTACCATTTCATGAGGATGAAATTTGGAAGCTCATCCTCAGAATCAAATGTGACACCAAGGCTGTGAACACATTGGCTTAATCTCAGAGGCTGCCAGGGAGACGGATGGTAACAGTAGCTGGGGAACCTAGGCATCACACTTCCTGGCCTGATGATATTTCAAAGCTCCATATAATCAAGCCGCTGGTATAATGCAGTCACCATTGGAACATGATGGCTTTGTGGACAGTGAATTAATAAATTAATAGATGGCCATTTGACAGTACAGAACCAGAGTACTGCAGAAACATCTGGCACTCGGAACAGAGAACGTAGAACATAGAACAGAACAGCACAGGATCAGGCTCTTCAGCCCACCATGTCTGTACCGAACATGATTCTATTCTAAACTAATCCCATCTGTCTGCACAACGTCCATATCTCTTTATTCCCTGCCTGTTCATGAGTCTGAGACCATTAGTATGTCTAAATGCCTCTTAAACATTGCTTTGTATCTGCTTCTACCACCTCCCCAGGCAGCATGTTACAGGCACCTACCACTCTCTGTGTGGAAAAACCTGCCTCACATGTCTCCATTACACATTAAACCCAGGCCCCCTAGTATTGACATTCCCACCCTAGGAAATAGAATTTGACTATTCACCCCATCCATGTCTCTCATAATTTTATACACTTCTATCAGGTCACCCCTCAGGCTCTGACGCTCTAGCAAAAACAATCCAAGTTTGTCCAACATCTCCTTATGGCTCATAAACTCCAATCCAAGCAACCACCTGGTAAACCTCTTCTACACCCTCTCCATCCTTCCCAGAGTGTGGCAACCAGAACTGCACATAATATTCCAGATCTGGCCGAACTAAAGTCTTATATAGCTGTAACATGACTTGCCAACATTTATACTCAATGCCCCATCCAAAGCATTTATAAATATTACAAACAAGAGGTCCCAGCACTGATCCTTGTGGAACACCACTGGTTCCAGATCTCCAGTCAGAAAAACACACCTCCACAATGACTCTCTGTCTTCTATGACCAAGCCAATTCTATATCCAGCTTACTGACTCACTGTGGATCTCATGTGACTTAATCTTCTGGACCATCCTACCAAGAGGGTCCTTGTTAAATGTTTTAGTAAAGCCCACATAGACCACATCGATGCCCTACCCACGTCGATCAACTTTGTCACTTCCTCAAAAAATTCAATCAACTTTGTGAGACAAGACCTCCCCAGCATAAAGCCACGCTGTCTATCCCCAATAAATCCATTCTTCTCCAAATGAGAATAAATCCTGTCCCTATTGAAGCTTCTCCAATAATTTCCTTACCACTGATGTAAGGCTCATTGGCCTGTAATTTCCTGGATTATCCCTGCTGCCCTTCTAAATCCATGGAACAACATTGGCTATTCTCCAGTCTTCTGGGACCTCTCCCGTGGCTAAAGAGGATGCAAAGATCTCTGTCAAGGCCCCAGCGATATCCTCCCTTAAATGTTGGAGACAGGATTGTGAAATTTACAGACAACACTAAAACTGGTAAGTAGTTTACAGTGACAAGGGTGACTCTCAGGATGATATCAACTACTTGGGTGAGTTGGTCAAAAAGGAGCTCACAATATTCAACTTGCAGACGAATGGTAATATGTATTTGCAGAGGGCAGAGAAGACAAGCAAATGCACAGTAGTCATGAGGATATTGAGAGATGTAGAGGTAGTGAAAGACCTTGAAGTGAACGGCCATAGATTCCTGAAGATGGAAGGTCAGTTAGATAAAGTGGTAAACTAAGTACATGGGATACTTTCCTTCATTTGGTGAGGCACTGAATATAACAGCAGGGATGTAATGCTTGAACTAAAGAAGGTGCTGGTTAGGCCACACCTTAAGTTTTCTGTATGTTCTGGTCACCAATTGCAGAAAGGTAGTGGGGGTGAGCTGCCTTCTTGAACCGCTGCAGTCCATACGCTATAGGTTGACCCACAATGCCCTTAGGGTGAGAATTCCAGGATCTTGACCCAGTGACAATGAAGGAACGATATATTCCAAGTCAGGATGGTGAGTGGCTTGGAGGGGAACTTGTAGGTGGTGGTGTTCCCATGTATCTGCTGCCAAGGTCCTTCTAGATGGAAGTGGTTTTGGGTTTGGAAGGTGCTGTCTGAGGAGCTTTGGTGAATTTGCAAGGTCTTGAAAATTCCAGTTCTGTGGAAAGACTGCATGGGCTAGGGTGTTTTTTCCCTTAGAATATAGAAGGCTTAAAAGTGGTTTAATTGAGGAGTACAGAATAGTGGGAATCTTGTATAGGGTGGCCGGGGAAGACCTGTTTCCCCCAACAGAGAGGTCAGTTACCAGAGCCTACAGATTTAAGCTGATTAGAGAAGGATTAGTTTGGATGTGAGGAAAATCCCCTTCCCCCAGAGGGCGGTGGGTGTCTGGATCTCGCTGCCCAGTTTGCTGGTGGAGGCAGAAACCTTCTACTTATTTAAAAGGAACGTGAATCTGCTCCTGAAGCACTGGAACCTGCAAGGATACAGACCAGGAGCTGGACAGTAGGATTAGAATGGACGGCTAGTTTATTCAGCTGGCACTGACATGATGGGCTGAATGGCATCTTTCTGTGCTGTAACTTTTCTACGATTCTATGGGAAAAAGATTTAATACTTTATAAGAAGAGAACGCTGAGAAACTGGTATTTAACAAACTCTTCTCAAACAGTATCAAATATTGTTCCCCTTTACACTGGTACTTTCTTCCAATTGCCCTGAGTGCAAGACAGAAAGCTTCAACAAACTGTGTGTTTCTTCAGCACTACTCAAATAAACAATCTGTTTCAATGCTGCTAGCTGAGATTTACATATTCACTAGGACACCAGGAAGGGCTCCTCTGCTATTCTTCAAAGTAGCCCAGTTAGATTCTATACAACAACCTGAGAGGACAGACTAGACCTCAGGCTAACATCTCTTCTGGAAGACAGAACCCGTGACACTGCAACAGCCCCTCGAACCTGTACAAAGGGATGTCAGCTTTTGAGGTTCCCCAGTCTCTGGAGTAGAACTTCAACTTGCAACCTCCAACTTCAAGGTGACAGTGTTGGCCACTGAGCCAGAGTAGACAGCCAGCAGTCAGCGTAAACAGTATTAGGGGACAATGAAATAACATAGAGTGAGAAAGCATTGGATGGATAAGAGATCAATCAAAATGAGGCAGTATTGTTGGGCCTCTGACACTTGCTTGCTCATAGGCACTGCATGACCACATTAAGCTGACAATGAAACAAAAGCGAAAGTGATAAGTGAGTGAGTTAAAGCTGATACACTGGCAATAGTACCTGTGCTTTCATCTCGTAGAGTGCGGCACAGTCTGGAGTCAGTTGAATAGCTTCATCCCACCGACCGATTGCCTCCCAGTACCTGTGACAAAGAGAGAAATCTCACCTTTATCACCCATCTGCCAGGCTTTGCACAGGAACAAGACAGCCTGCACAAACCAAGTGAGCTTATTATGGAGCTCCCTACAGGGCCGGAAAAGATATGATTATGAAGGAGTGTGCTGAGTGAGTGAGTGAGCAAGCTCCCCAAGGCCGTACAGAGCCAGACCTGGTCTCACCTGGAGTAGAGGTTGCTGCATCCAGAAGCTAGAACAATGATTGCTAATGCCTGATTACAAAACTGACCCAAACTAATAAAACCAACAGGAAACTCAGCAGAAACCTCTTTATCCAGAGGCAGACAGAATGTGGAAACCCACTATGACGGAGAATAGTGAGACAAAGTGAATGGAAATTAAGAGGAAGCTGAATAAATGGAGGGGGCAGAAGAAACGCTGACATAGTGAGACAAAGGGTAGGAGGACTGAAGCATAAATAACTGCATTGACCAGTTGGGCTGAATGGCCTGTTTCTGTGCTAAGGACTCGGTGTAAATATTGTATGACTGCTGTACAAATCTCTACAATGCAGAAAATCAAATAGTGAAGTCCAATTTAGAGACAGTAATCTTTTGTAGATCTGCACTTTTCCCTCCTTTCCAAATCAGCTTTTAAAAACATAAGACTTGGCAAGTACAAATGAATTAGGCACAGCCAAGATAAATTACTCACTAACTCGATTAAATTTTTTTGATAAGGGTGAAGAGGTCTGATCAGATCGCTGTGAATACTGACTTCAAAAAGATGTTCGATAAGGTACCACATAACTAACTTGCTCACAGAGAGGCCCATGGAATAACAGGGACAGTAGCAGCATGGTTTATGAAGTCGGCTGTGACAAAAATGGAGGGTATTGATAATCAATTTGCTTTCAGTATACATTAGGACCCACCCAATCCATTATCAGGACTCCTGCTTTTCTTGATTTATATTAATGACCAACGTTTGGAAAAGCCGGGTAAAATTTCACAACTTGCAACAATTTTTTTGTTATTATTCATTCATACATTGCTATTTAGGCCAGCATTTATTGCCCATACCCAATTAGCCTAAAGAAGGTGGTGATGAGCTGCCTTCTGCAGACAGTGAGTTGTAAGGACACCCACTGTGGTGTTTGGAAAGGAGCTGTGGGATTTTGAACCCAGCAAAAGCTACAAGACAGGATAACAAGCATGGGGCTGGATGAACACAGCAGGTCAAGCAGC
Organism: Ginglymostoma cirratum; assembly: GCA_024137785.1. Taxonomy (NCBI): domain Eukaryota; kingdom Metazoa; phylum Chordata; class Chondrichthyes; order Orectolobiformes; family Ginglymostomatidae; genus Ginglymostoma; species Ginglymostoma cirratum. Next base: position 68,391 of record JAHRHZ010000265.1, on the reverse strand, counting down.
ATCATAGGAGCAGGAAAACTTGACGTTTCGGGCCTAAACCCTTCATCAGAAAACCTACAAGACAGGATGGTGTGTTTGGCTTTGATGGGTGCCAATCAGGCAGGCTACTTTATCCTCGATGGTGTCATACATCCGGAGTGTTGTTGGGGCTACACCCATCCAGGCAAGTGGGGAATATTTCATCACACTCCTGACTTGTGTCTTGTAGATAGTGGTCTGGGGAGTCAGGAGGTGAGTTACTCACTGCAGGATTACTGGCCTCTGACCTGTTCCTCTTGCCACAGGTCTGGGGAGGGTAGTGGCACCACGATAATGTCACAATCCAGAGGTCCAGGCTAATACTCTGGGGACTAATATTCTAATCCCTGCACGGTAGTTGGTGGAATTTAATTAAATTCACAAACTATCTTAAATATAAAGCTAGTAATGGTAAAAACAAACACTAACAAATGAAAATATCATCTATTATCATAAAAACCCCTCTGATTCACTAGTTCTCTTTAGGTAGGGAAATCTGCTGTTCTTACATGGTCTTACATCCACGTGACTCCAGGCCCACAGCAATGGGGTTGGCTCTTAACTGTGCTCTGAAGTGGATGAGCAAGACACTCCGTTCAACAGCAACACATAATGGTCTTGCCACCGATGCTCACATCTCAAGAAAGAAAAAAAAGCCCACCTAACAACCAATATTTTCTCATGCGGTTTGAACTGCTGTTCCCTTTGAAATGTGGTATTCTTGCAACTCTCCTAATGAGCACAGGGTGAAAAGTTTTGACCTATGTCTCTTTTCACAGCAATACTTATGTTCTGTGTGACCAAGTGACTTGTTTTTATTCACAGAATCATAGAATCCATACAATGCAGAAGCAGGCCATTCAGCCCATCGAGTCCACACTGACCATCCGAAGAGCATTCCACACACTCCCAGCCCCCTACACTTTGCCTGTAACCCTGCATTTCCCACGGCCAATTGACCCTAACCTGCACATCCCTGCACACCGTGGGTAATTTCCCATGGCCAATCCACCCTAACCTGCACGTCCCTGGACACTGTGGGTAATTTCCCAAGTCAATCCACCCTAACCTGCACGTCCCTGGACACTATGGGTAATTTCCCATGGCCAATCCACCCTAACCTGCACATCCCTGGACACTATGGGTAATTTCCCATGGCCAATCCACCCTAACCTGCACATCTCTCGACACGGTGGGTAATTTCCCAGGGCCAATCCACCCTAAATTGCACAACTTTGTACTTGATCTTATTCATTCACAAAATGTGGGTACATTCTGCAACAATTCAACTGTAGCAGAGGGTATAGTATCGACAGTGCTGGGCGTATTTGACAAAGGAATATTTAATTTTTCTCTATTTAGTTAGGAAGCCCTGTTGACTCATTTGTTCAATGTCACTGTGTCAGTAAACAAACACATGTATGTCATAAACTGTTTAAAAGTAAATCTAATTAACTATTAGGCAGCTGGCCCAGAGGATAAGCTGACGAGTCTGAGTGACCTCCATGTAATGTAAATAAGAACCACTGGAATTGTATGATCATATACACACAGGCAATATCAAACTGTAGGGTCCGGATTTGCGCCGCCAGTCAGTCAGTAAGGCAGGTCACCGGACGGGCTGCATGTACAAAATCAAAGGTCTCATCTTCAGCCATTGGTGAATTAGTTAATCTCAGCTGGTCACTAGTTTGTCATGTTACCTCAGTAAATGACCTCAGTAACCCAGACAAAGGGGTGGTGGGTGCAGGAAGACAGGGTAAGGTTGAGGGAGGGGTGTGGTTGAAATTTAACACTTGTTGATGAAATGCATGGGTGAGGAAGGTGAGAATGTGATTAGACTCCTTCATGTTTTCACCCACGATGGGATAATCCTCAGTGGACAGGTTTTCATAGAATCACAGAATCCCTACAGTGTGGAAGCAGGCCATTCAGACCATCAGGTCTACACCAACCCTCCTAAGAGCATCCCACGCAGACCCAACCCCCCTACCCTATACTATCCCTGTAATCCTGCATTTCCTGAGGCTAATCCACCCAGCCTGCATACCCTTGGACACTATGGGACAACTTAGCATGGCCAATACACCCTAAACTGCACATCTTCAGACTGTGGGAGGAAACTGAAGCACCCAGAGGAAACCCACACAGACACGGGGAGAATGTGCAAACTCCACACAGACAGTCGCCTGAGGCTGAAATCGAACCCAGGTCCCTGGTGCTGTGAGGCAGCAGTGCTAACCACTGAGCCACCACGATAAGGCACTGGTGTGATGCTAGAGATCAGACTGAACCTAGGGATCTCTACCTCAGCAACAGTAAGCTGGGAGCTCTGAATAGGTCCAAACAGGATGGACTCTCGTGAAACAAAGACAATGCTTCACAGCCAAGGCACTGAGTAATTCCCTAAGACAGACCCAGGACCAGGGAACAGAGTCTGAGAATGTGAGAGACCGCATTCTGATACTGGAAAGAACAGAACAGCCAGCTCTGTCAGTCATCTGTTAACTGGTGCAGTCTGCGTGGCAACACCTCTACCAATCAAAGTCCACTTGCCAAGCAATGATCGCCTTCTCATACACTCATACAGTATAAACTGTTGTCCTCCCTTTAGCTTGGTATGCTTCTGATGTGTGTCAGATGAAAAGCTTTGACAAAATTTGCCTTTTTTCAGCAATATTTAACATTAAGTTGTCTGTAAACAAACCTGTATTCCTTTTTTAAAGTAATTAAGAAATATGAGAACCCAATATAACACCCCTGGGAAATACCACGTCACAAACTGGTAATTAGAAGTTCCTTCCTTTTCCACTCTCCTCCACCTACCGTCAGTTACAATTATGAGACTTGTGTATTTTGGGACTATATCTTTAAATTTAAAGAAAATTACAAGCGTCAATTGACTTGTTCTGAAGTCTGCCAGGCAGTGGTGGGTGCTGAGGGAGGGAATGTGTGTGTGAGGTGTGTGGGTATGATGGCTAATGATCAAAGGAAGACTTAGATTGTTTAACTGGGAAATAGGTACAAGGTGTTTACACTTGGAGACAAAGGTAACAGGTCCTTGTGTTATCACTAGAGTGAAGAATCCTCAAAGGTTTGAGGGAATATCAGCTTGTAAACAGGTATAGGGGCATGGGTTAGCTCAGCTGGCTGGATGGTGATGCAGAGTGATGCCAACAGCATTGGTTTAATTCCTGTACCGGCTGAGATACCATGAAGAATTCTCCTTCTCAACTTCTCCCCTCACTTGAGGTGTGGTGACCCTCAGGTTAAACCGCTACCAATTGTCTCTAATGAGAGCAGCCCTTCGATTTTCTAGGACAATCGTGACTTCACCCTTAGGGACAGGAGGAGCAAGTGGAACAGATTTACAAGGGTGCTCAGAGCCAAAGTCAAGTGGCTTGCTAATGATGGTGAAGGGAAGGCTGAAATGTAAAAGTAAACATTGTGAAAAGGAGAAAATGGGTCAGCTCTGTTGACGCACATCAAACTCAAAACATTAACTGTGTTTCTCTCTCCACAGATGCTGCCAGACTCTTAAAATACTGCATTCAGTTCTGGTCTGCCTGCTATAGGAAAGATGTTGTTAAACTTGAAAGGGTCCAGAAATATTTAGAAGGATGTTGCCAGATTGCAGGGTTTGAGTTGTAAAGACAGGCTAAATAGGCTGGGGCTTTATTCCCTGGAGCGTCGGAGACTGAGGGGTGATCTTACGGATGTTTATAAAATCGTGAGGGGCATGGATAGGGAGAATAGAGAAGGTCTTGTTCCTGGGAGAGGGGGAGTCCAAACCAGATGGCATAGGTTTAAGGTAAGAAGGGAAAGATTTAAAAGGGACCTAACAGACAATTGTGTCAGGCAGAGGGTGATGTGTATATGGAACGAGCTGCCAGAGGAGGTGATGGATACAATTACAACATTTAAAAGGCATCTGGAATGCATACAAGAATAAGAAAGATTTAAAGTGATATGGGCCAAATGCTGACAAATGGGATGAGTTTAGTTTGAGATTTCAGACTAACAATTTAAGACTCAGATGAGGAGGAATTTCTTTTCTCAGAAGGTTGAGAGGCTTTAGAACTTTTTATCACAGAGAGTAGCGGGAAGAGCCCATATACAGTCATAGAGTCATACAGCACAGAAACTGATCCTTCAATCCAACTCATCCATGCTGACCAGGTTTCCCAAACTAAACTAGTCCCACTTGCCTGTGTGTGGCCCATATCCCTCTAAACCCTTCCTATTCGTGTGCCTGTCCAAATGTGTTTTAAATGTTGTAATTGTACCTGCATCTACCACTTCCTCTGGCAGTTCATCCCATATAAGAAGCACCCTCTGTGTGAAAAAATTGCCCCTCAGGTCCCTTTTAAATATTTCCTCTCTCACCTTAAAATCATGCCCTCTAATTTTGAAATCCCTCACCCTACGGAAAAGACCTTTGCTATTTACCTTGTCTATGACCAGAAATTACACAACACCAAGTTACAGTCCAACAAGTTTATTTGAAAACATAAGCTCCGAAAGCTCGTGGTTTCAAATAACCCTGTTGGACTATAACCTGGTGTTGTGTGATTTCTGAACTTGACCACCCCAGTCCAACACCAACACCTCCACACCATACCTTATCTATGCCTCTTATGATTTAACAAACTTCTATAAGATCCATCGCTCAATCTCCTACTCTCCAGGAAAAAAGTCCCAGCCTATCCAAGATGATGAGAGGCATGGATAGAGTGGATAGCCAGAGACTTTTTCCCAGGGCGGAAATGACTATTACGGAGGGGAAAATTTTAAGGTGATTGGAGGAAGGTATAGGGGAGATGTCAGAGGTAGGTTCTTTACACAGAGGGTGGTGGGCGTGTGGAATGCGCTGCCGGCAGTGGTAGTGGATCAGATACTTTACAGACTTTTAAGCGACTTTTGGATAGGCAGATGGAGGATAGTAAAATGTAGGGTAGATTGATCTTAGTAGGATAATAGGTCGGCACAACATTGTGGGCCAAAGGGCCTGTACTGTGCTGCCACTGTTCTATGTTCTATCCAGCCTCTCCTTATAACTCAAATCCTCCAGTCCTAGCAACATCCTGGTAAATCTTTTCTGCGCCCTCTCTAATTTAATAATATCCTTCCTGTATCAGGGTGATCAGAACTGTACACAGTACTCGAAAAGTTGGGGTGGCACGGTGGCTCAGTGGTTAGCACTGCTGCCTCACAGCGCCAGGGACCCGGGTTCGATTCCAGCCTCGGGCGTCTGTCTGTGTGGAGTTTGCACATTCTCCCTGTGTCTGTGTGGGTTTCCTCGGGGAGCTCCGGTTTCCTCCCACAGCCTGTAGTGTTCAGGGAGGTGTGGGTCTGGGTGGGATGCTCTGAGGTTCGGTGTGGACTTGTTGGGCCGAAGGGCCTGTTTCCACACTGTAGGGATTCTATGAAAAGTGGGGTACCGTCCTCTCCTGCACAGCCACAAGATGAGGTCCCATCTCCTATTCTCAGTGCTCTGACTGATGAAGCAACCATGCTAAACACCTTCTTCACCACCCTGTCTACCTGCAATGCCACTTTCAAGGAACCATGTACCTGAACCACTAGGTCTCTCTATTTGGCAACATTTCTCAGGACCGTTAACTGACAATAAAATCTAATTCTAGTTGTTTGTCTTACCAAAATGCAACACCTCACAAATATCCCAGCTGATCAAGATTCTGTTGTACTCTTAGATAGTCTTCTTCACTGTCCCACTATACCACTAATTTTGGTGTCATTCTTTACTCTGAAACAAATCGTTTATATAAATGACAAACAACTGCAGACCCAGCACTGATCCCAACAGAACAATGGTGGTCACTGGCCTCCAGCCCAAAAAACAACCCTCCACCACCACCCTCTGTCTCCAACCATTGAGCCAATTTTGTATCCAATTGGCTAGGGCACCCTGGATCCCCTGTGATCTAACTTTCCTAATCAGATTACCATGCAGAACCATGTCAAAGGCTTGTAGACAATGTCTACTGTTCCGCCTTCATCTATTTTCTTGGTCACGTCATCAAAAAACTCAATCAAGTTCATGAGGCTGAGATAAATAGATTCTTGACCAGTCAGGAAATCAAAGGTTAGGGGGGAAAGTACTGGAAAGTGTACAGGAGGAGTGTCAATCAGCCATGATCCTATCGAGTGGCAGAGCAAGCTCAAGGAACTGAGTGGCCTATTCCTGTTCCTTATGGCTGTATGCACTGAGGACACTTTAAAGGATAGGGAGACAGCATTCCATTTTTGGTTTTAAGCAAAAGTTACCTACAAAACATTTGTGTTTAATTAATAGTGCTTTCAGGCATTCGCTACAGCAAACATGTGAATATAATTAGCCATTCAGCCATTGAGCCTGCTCACCATTCTAGATCATGGCTGATCATCTCCACAATGCATTTTCCTGCACTGTTTCCATATCCCTCAAAGCCATTAATCTCTAGAAACTTGTGGATTCTCTATTCATCCGCATCTCAGTTCTAAATGATCTGTTCCTTACCCTAAGGTTATGTCATATGGATCTAGAGACACCAGCCAAGGAAAACATTTACTTCCACCTGTAAGAATTTTGTAAGAAGTTTCACTGAGATCAACTCCCATTCTTCAAAGTTCTACATCGAGTGAATGCCATGCGCTGGTAGAAGAGGAGAAAGGGAATCCTCCTAATGTTCTAGATGACATTTATTCCTGAGGGTACATCAATAAAAAAGAGTAAATGACCATTCATCTAATTAACAGTGTACACAATCTTTAACATTTTTTGTTAACCAGATCGATTCAGTCACTGTATGCAAATCCATTCAAGGACATGAGCAATAGGAGCAGGAGTAGGCCATTCAGTCCTGTCAAATCTGCTGTGCCATTCAACAAGATCATGACTGATCTGCCCCAAGCCTTTCGTGTCACAGCTCTCAAATCGCCGATGTTTCAAAAATCTATCTACCTCCACTATAAATGCTCTCAGTGATCTTGCCTCCACCACTGTCTGGGATAAAGAATGACAGACATTCACTGGGGGAAGAAATTCCTTTGCATCTCAGTTTTAAATGAGTGCCCCCTCATTCTGTAACCATGTCCCTTAGTCTGAGACTCCCCCGCTGGTGGAAACATCTTCTCAACATCTACCCTGTCAAGCCTCTCAGAATCAATGTTTCAATAAGATTGTATTTACACTTCTAAACTCTAATGAATAAAGGCCTAACCTGATAAACTGACTAATTCATCCCAGAAATTAACTTTGTCAATCTCTTTCCGACCTTCACCAATGCTTTTCTTAAATACAGGAAGCAAAACTGTACACAGTATTCCAGGTGCAGCCTCATCAATACTCTTGTACAGTTATAACAAGACTTCTCTGTTTTTAAACTCCAACCTCATAACAACTAAGGTTAAACTTCCATTTCTCTCCTTAATTACATGCTCTACCTGTCTGCTACCATTGTATTTCATGCACAAGAACACCCAGCTCCCTCAATGCAGCACTTTTTTGCAGTTTCTCACCATTTAAACAATAGTCTGCCTTTTGATTCTTTTGAACAAAGTGCATGACTTCACACTTTCCTACATTCAACACCATCTGCCATGCTTTTGCTCACTCAATCAATCTATCTATATCCTCTTGCAAATTCCTCACGTCCTCATCACAACCAGCCCTCCCGCCTGTCGCCAGCAAATTTAGATACTTTATGTGCTGTCCCCGCCTCTAAGTCATTATAGAGGCGGTAAATATTGAGGCTTATAGGACTTTAGGCACTTCATGAGTTACATCTTTCCAACCTGAAAAAGACCCATTCATCCTGCTTCTCTGACTTCTGTGTTACAAATTCTTGTTAATACATTACCCTGAGTACAATGAGCTCTTCCCATCTTGTTCAACAATCTTTTATGTGGCAACTTATCAACTGCCTTCTGGAAATCCAAATACACCACATCTATCTGCTGCCCTTTATCAACTCTGCATGTTATAATCCTCAAAGAAATCTAGAAAATTTGTTAAACATGATTTCCCTTTCAGTAAATCACGTTGCTTCTGTTTGATTGTATTAAGCTTTCCTAAATGTTTTGTTCTTTCTTATTTTACCATGGACTCCAGTATTTTCCCAATGACAACTGTGAGGCTAACTGGACTATAGTTACCTGTTTTCCGTCGCCCTCCCTTCTTGAACAGGGTGTCACATTAGCAATTTTTCAATCTACTGGAACTCCCCAAACTACTGATAGTTATGGAATATTTCAACCAATTTCTCCACTATCTCTTTGGTCATTTCCTCTAAGCTACATAGACTCCAATAAAGCATTTAACAGAGTTTCATGTAGGAGACTGCTTAGGAAGCGAACAGCCCATGGGATCTAGGATAATTTGACAAATTGGATCCAAAACCTACTTCTATAAAAGGAAGCAGAGGGTGATGGAAGCTGCTTGTGTTCAGTGGTATACCACAGGGTTCAGGGTTGAGTCACTTGCTGTTTGCTGTGTACGTTAATAACATAGACATGAACGTAGCAGGTATGATCAGTAAGTTCACAGATGATATGTACATTCACCTTGAGGAAAGCCTCAGACTGCAGGACGATATAAACAGGCTGGTCAGATGGGCTGAACAATTGCAAACGGAATTTAATCATGAAAAGTGTGAGGTGATCACTTTGAAAGCACGAATAAGGGGAGAACACATTGAATGATAGGACCCTAGGAAGTACAGAGGATCAGACGGACCTTGATGTACATGTCCATTGTGCCTTGAAGGCAGCAGGACAGGATGAATCAAAAGCCAATAAAGAGAGAAATGATTTGTTGTTAGAGCAGATGGAGATTTGACAACCAGTGTGGGAATGATGGGCCAATAAGTGTCTTTACAGCACAGTAAAAGACCTGACTCTATAAAAGCGCTTGATGCAGGCCATTGGGCCACGGCGACGCATCCACCTTTTGCCCTATTTGTTTGTCAAATACTTTGTTCCTTGTGATCAAGACTGTTAAAAGATCTCTCCTCCCGTCACTTATCTGATCTCTTTGTAATGTGAACAGGGTCCTCCTTTTTTTGAAAGCCGAAGCAAAATACTGCTTTAAACTATTTGCCATTTCCCTCTCCCACATTATTAATTCATCAGTTGCATCTTCCAGAGGTCCCATACTTATGCCACTTTTTTTTTACATAACCCGTAGAAACTCTTGCTGTTTGATCTTATATTTCTTGCCAATTTTCATCCATAATCACTTTTCTTCCCCTTTTTATTAGTTATTCGCCAATCTGCAACTGGTTCCTAACAGTTCCCAATCCTCTGCCCTATCACTAGTTCTCATCTTGCTGTGTGCTTTAGTTTTGGATTGGATACTTTCCTTAACTGCCTTTGTTAACCACGGGGTGGTCCACCTCCGTTTGATTGCATTAAGCTTTCCTAAATGTCTTATTCTTTCTTATTTTATCATGGACTCCAGTATTCCACATCCAGTATGTTCACCACAAATGCTTCTCCATGACCAAAACAAATTTCTGCAGAGTGTTATGAAATCTGTACCTGCTAATGACTACACTTCAAAACTCATTCATTCGTTCAAACTGAAGTAGCTTCACATGCTGGACAGATGTGAAGAATGTCATATAAACGCAAGCTTTCTTAACCTAACAGTCACCATCTGGCTCTCATTTGGTTTGATTTTAATTCAATCAACTCAGTCTTTCTTGTCACTATCTCTGCCAACTGCTGCTGCCTTTTGGGAAACACTATCATGGAGTTTAAACAAAGGATCATGACTGAGGAACGCTGGGGTTAAGCACTGAACAGAGTTTATCCCCTGGTCAGTTCTAGAGTGACTCCCAAAATCTGATTCAAATAAACTGCATTGTTGTCTTGTAATTACACAAATATTACAAGACCTGTGCAACTTTACTGAAACAGTTGCTTGTCTTTCAGTCTCCCTTGTGCCCCCTGGTTCTAGACTGCCCAACCAGGGGGAATATCTTACCTGTATCGCCCTTGTCTCTTCCTTTAACCATTTTCTAAGTTCCACTGAGGTCCACCCCTCATTCTTCAAAACCCTATAGAGAACACTGACACAATCTCACCAAATGTGACCACAGCAGATGTTGAAATTTACATTCAATTACAAAAAAAATGTGGAATAAACAGCTAGCCCTAATGATGACCACTTCTGGACAATAACGGCTTTAGGGTAAGAAATGTCCCAGCCTAGTCTAGCCTACATGTGGCTCCAGACCCATAATGTGGTTGATTTTTAAAACCTCTATAAAATGGCTGAGGGATACAGTCCTTTCAAGGACAATGAGGGATGGATAATAAATATTGGTAATGGCACGAACAAATTAAAAACATAAACTCTGGTGGGGAAATTACCCACTGCACATAGATAGTGAAGGCATGTGATCCAGGCAGCTTCGGAGTTCAAACCAGAGGCCTGTGCTCAGTTAGCTGATTGGATTCAAGGCAGTAACGGTGGCGGGGCGGGGGGGTGGGGGGTGGTGGTTGTAGTGTTGGGGTGACCCAGCCCTAGTAAATCACAGCCGAGAGGACCTGCCACAATTTCAACATCTTTATATGCGAGTAACCCTCAGACATGAGGAATAGCAGCAACACTATAATATTTATGGACTGTTACCCCAGACCAATACAAGTCAGCCAGGAGATGAAGACAGGCAAAGCCACTGTGCGAATGGACTAACGAACACAATGTGCCATGAACAATATCCAACATATTCCTATAACACAGCTGGGTTCAATAACTCACAGCTTCCCAAAAATCCTCTGCCCAAAAAGCATCTGCCAAAGATGCCACAAAAGATCAGGCAAAACCCACCCCCCCACCTCCACCAATGAAACCCCACCCCATGTCCATACCTTCCCCCAGTCTCACACCACGCCACCCCACCCCACAGGCTAACCCCATCCCTGCCATTGTGTCACGTCACCCTCTCCTGTACCGTCACCCCTCCCCCTCTCCCCACAGTCAAACATTACACCCCCCACAATGTCACACGGGTCCTGCATTAGCTCAGTGAGGAAGAGCTTCATTCTGAAGGTGTCACCCTCCTGCTCTGTATCTCGGTATCCCTGCAGACAGGGATGCCCCCTAAACAAGGTCAGGGAATTGCCACAATCCCTGGATGGTTTGGCTGTGAGCCTGGAACAGCAGCAGCAGGAAATGAGCTGTCGTGCAGGAACTCCTTGTCCTAGTTGGAGGGCCAGCTGGCATTCTCTGGGGTATTGTCACATCAGGGATTTCGGGAACGTTCCCTGGGCTGCAAGCGTGTTTTCACTTACAAAAAGAAATTCTCTTGTGATTAAGACTGCCACATTGTCACTTTCCTGGAGTGCAAGTCGTGCTTTTCTGCTCAGTAATGGAGTTCAAGGAGTCTGCATGGCCGCACCTTGCCAAAAGCAGTAACTAACAGGGAAGGGTTTGTGCCATTGAGAAGCGCAAGGTGCTATCTAAGCCCACAGAGTGTGGAAGGAGAATAGCCACTGTTCTGCTTGGTCGCCAACAATCTCTGCTGAGAAAGGGCTTTAATGCTAAACTCCAACTTCCCTTTTGTCATGAGGCAGATCCACGTTTACTAACCAAACACAGACAGATGACGGTGGTGTAGTGGAGTCTCACTGGAGTAACAATTCAGAGATCCAGTCTAATACCCCTGGGACTTGGGTTCAAATCCTACCACTCCAGATGAGAATAAACAAAAAGTAACACTTGGAAAAGAATGTGCTGCCCTCCATTTTGAAGGGTACAAGATGCGTTGGATCAGTGTGTCTCATTCACTGGCTTTACCAGCTTCTCCTGCTGGGACAAGCAGTGGGCGGGATTTAAGTTCAATTAAAAAATCTGGAATTGAAGCTTGTCTCAGTAATGGTGACCATGAACCACAAAAACATAGAGAAGAGGAGTAGGCCATTCAGTCCCTCCATCGTTCAACATGATCATGGCTGATCATCCAACTCAATCCCTTGTTCCTGCTTTCTCCCTGTACCCATTAGATCTCTTTAGTCCCAAAACTATACGTAAGTTAACGAGTGAAACTACAACTGATTGCTCTAAAGTTCTGAGGAAGGTCACCAGACCCGAAACGTTAACTCTGATTTTTCCTTCATAGATGCTGCCAGACCTGCTGAGCTTTTCCAGCAACTTCTGTTTTTGTTCCTGTAAAAACCCATCTGGCTCACAAATGTCCTTTAGGGAGGGATACCTTCCGTCCTTACCTGGTCTGGTCTACATGTGACTCCAGACCCACAGTAGTGTAGCTGACTCCAAACTACCCTCTGAAAAAGCCGAATGAGACACATTCAGTTCAAGGGTATTTAGGGATGGCAATAATGATGCTGGCCCACCTCCCAGCAAAGTATCAAAGTGCAATATCTAAGTATTTTGCTTCTCAAAGTACCTTTGTCTTTGTGAGGTGTGGAACCCGGAGTACTGAATGGTACAGCTCTGTGTTAAATCCTGTTGCTGTGAATCCACAGCTTGCTCCAGTCTATATTTCCATCTTATGCTTCACCAAAGGAAAAACACTCACAGCTTCCTTTTAAAACACGGCAGCTCCTCAGAATTTCAACAAGCTCAATCAGACAGAGGGAAAACAAGGAAACAGCCTACATTTTGTTACAGTATTTTCATTCTCTGTTGCAAGAGAGACAACCATACAGTGCCTTGGTGAGACCACAATGGGAGTACAGTGTAGCCATTCGGTCTGCTTGCTCATAGAGGATCCCACTCATGCTGCAAGCAGGTCAGAGACACAAAAGGAGCTTGTCCCAAAAGGAAACACTGAACTCAATGGGTCCATACTCATTCAGAAGATTGAGAGATGACCCTATTGAAACACACAAAATCCTGCAGGATTAAAACAAAATACTGCAGATACTGGAAATCTGAAAAAAAAGCAAAGAGAATGCTGGGGAAACTCAGCAGGTCTGGAGAAACAGAGTTAGCTTTTAGGGTCAGGTATGATTCTTCTTTGGAAAAGGTCCTCAGGAGCTTGACACGGTAGATGCTGGAAGGTGGTTTCCTCTCCTGGGGTAATCAAGAACTGGGGAGCAGGATCATGTTTAAACACAAGGGGGCCTCCCATTTAAAACAAAGAGCAGGAGGAAATCCTTCTGTCAGAATACAGTGTGGGCTGGATCACCGAATATATTCAATACTGAATTAGACGGATTTTGTAATTGACAAGGGTGTCAAAGGGAACGAGATTGCTGAGCTAAATAGCCTCCACTTGCTTCTACTTCGAATGATCTTGTTGTGAAAGAAGATTGGGATGAGAATATGAAAGATAGGAAAGACATGCCAGACGTTTTCTTCTGCATTCGTACAACATACTTCACCACTTCAGGTAGTCTGACATGTTACCAATAAATGAAGTACATTTGAAGTGCACTAATTTATTGGAATAAAGGAAACACAACGCTAAATCTGAGCAAAACTCTGACAAACAAAATAAATCACCAGTTAATCTGCACAATTAAAGATGTTCGAAAATCTACAAGGCACAAGTCAGGAGTATGATGGAATACTCCCCACTTGCCTGGATGGGTGCAGCCCCAGCAACACTCAGGAAGCTTGACACCATCCAGGACAAAACAGCCCATTTGATTGGCACCACATCCACAACATCCACTCCCTCCACCACCGACGCTCAGTAGCAGCAGTGTGTACTATCTACAAGATGCACTGCAGAAATTCACCAAATATTCTCTGATGGCACCTTCCAAACCCACCACTAGCATCCTGACTTGGTAATATATTGCTGTTTCTTCAATGTTGTTGGGTCAACTACGGATGGGTAATAAATGGTGGCCCAGGTGGAAGGTTCCTCATGTGAGTCAATCCAGAATTAGGGGGTTAGGGCAGCCCCAAAATGAAGAGTTGCCCTCACAGAACAGAGATGAGGAGAATATTTTTTTCCTCTCAGAGTGTTGTAAGACCTTGGAACTCTTTGCCCAGAAGACAGTGGAGGTGGAGGGCTACTGAATATTTTAAGAGAAACAGAAGCTCAATCACTGCGCATGATCAAAAGAGATTGATAGATTTCTGAAAAATAGCAACATCAAGAGATATGGAGATAGTGTGGGAAAGCGGCACTGCTGCAGAAGGTAAGCCATAAAGTCACTGAGTTATACAGCATGGAAGCAGATACTTCAGTCCAACTTGTCCATGACAACCAGACATCCTAATCCTAATGATGCTGCTTGACCTGCTGTGTTCATCCAGCCCCACGCTTGTTATCCTAGTCCCATTTGCCAGCATTTTGCCCATATCCCTCTAAACCCTTCCTATTCATGTAACCCATCCAGGTGCTTCTTTTTTTGGCAACACTCTGTAGGGCCCTACCATTAACTGTATAAGTCCTGCCCGATTTGCCTTACCAACATGCAACACGTCACATTTATCTAAATTAAACTCCATTTGCCATTCCTCAGCCCATTGGCCTATCTGATGAAGATCTCGTTGTACTGTGGGATAACCCTCTTCACTGTCCATTACACCTCCAATTATAGTCTTATCTGCAAACTTACTAACCACACCACCTATATTCACATCCAAATCATTTATATAATGACAAAAAGTCACGATTTAAATGAATGGTGGGGCAGAATCAACTCCTGTTCCGATGTTGTGACAGGGCCATTGTAGCTGTGCAGGCAGCTGGAGTACATTTTCTTCCCTAATGCTGTAACACAGTAGGCTCCAGGCACGACAGCACCACACACCCAAACAGATGGATCTCTGCCTCCCTCTGCTGGAATAGCCCCAGCACTGCACATGAGAGCCAGTTGCAGTTACAACACAGAAGGGTCTGGGCCCAAAACATCAAGCTTTCCTGCTCCTATGATGCTGCTTGGCCTGCTGTGTTCATCCAGCTCCACACCTTGTTATCTCAGAAAGCAAAATGGTCTACTTTGATATTAATACACCACACAAACCTGTTGTTTTGCTTACCTTCCCTCAACTGTAGGAGCACAGGGACAGGAGTAGACCACTTAGCCCGCCATTTAATACAGTCATGGCTGCTTAAACACTTACCGTTTACCTACACTATCCCCATAACCTTTGTTGCCCACGACACTCAAAAACCTAACCTCTAAAGACATCTAATTCCTGATATTTTACAATTCAAATTCCACCACCTGCCACAGTGGGATTCGAACCCGATCCCCAGAACATCTCCTGGGTTGCTGACAGTATCAATATCCGATCGCGCCCCCACAAGCCAAATTCTATACTCCATTATTCCCTTCTCTGTTATGAGTGTATCAAACTTTCCCTCAAAAGGACGCATTGAGACTGCTTCAAACGCTCCATTCTGCAGCAAGTTCCATACCCGCAACACTGTGTGGAAAGAAATCCTCTAAAATTCTATCAGAGATAAAAGGTAAGGGTCTAGGCCCGAAACGTCAAGTTTTCCTGCTCCTATGATGCTGCTTGACCTGCTGTGTTCATCCAGCCCCACACCCTGTTATCTCTAAAATTCTATGCTCTTTCTCATGCAACAATTGTGAATGCTTGCTCTGGAGTTGGTCAAAAGCAGGAATGTTTCTGCACACCCACCCTTTTCATTTGTTTCCCAACTTTGAAGATCCCCATTGGGTGTCTTCAACACTCCACAGTATAAAGTCCTAAGCTGCCATCATTTTCTGGCTGTAGCAGCTCCACAATCATAATCATTTCTGTGTAACATTTTCCGCAGTTTCTCCAATAACGTCTGTTTAATATGAAGACTGGAGCTCACAGTGGGAAAACAAGCAATGCTAACATGAGAAACAGCACAAATGGTTCGGATTTGGAATACATTGCTTGAGAGCATGCAGGAGGCTAGTTCAATTGTGGCTTTCAGAGGAGAATTAGTTAATTATTTGAAGTGGAAACATTTACAGGACTATGGCAGTACTGTCTGAGCTGGTCTTACAGCAAGCTGGAATCACAGACCAACTCACCTCATCCTGTGGTATAACTGCTCTCTGATTCTCTTATTCCACAAGTGTCATTGATGTAAATTGGCACATACTGACGTGGATACAGAACTGGCTACTGGGCAGGAAACACCGAGGTCGGGGGATAGGGGGTTCTTTTTCAGGTCAATGACCTGTAACCAGTGGGCTTCCACAAGGATCAGTGCTGGGACCACAACTGTGCATTGGTCTGTAGCCAAATTTGCAGACAACACAAAAATGGGTGGAAAGGCAAACAGTTTACAGAGAAATATTGATAGGTTAAGTAAATAGGCAAAAAGTTGGCAATTGTGGGAAAATGTGAAGTTGTTCATTTTAGAAACAAGAACAAAAGAACACAGTATTATTTAAATGGAAAAAACAACTTCAGGAAGCTACAGGACAAAGGGATTTGGGAGTTCTTGTACAAGAAACGCAGAGAGCTAGCCCACAGGGGCAGCAGGTAACCAGGAAGGCTAATGAAATGTTGGCCCTTACTGCAACTGTACAAGGCGCTGGTGAGACCACATCCAGTGTACTGAGAGCAGTTTTGGGCCCCTTATTTAAGGAAAGATATTAATTTATTGGTGGTAGTTCAGAGAAGATTCGCATGATGATTCCTGGTATGACGGGATTGTTGTATGAGCAAAGGTTAAATAGGTTGGGACTCTTACTCACTGGAGTTTAGGAGAATGAGACGTGACCTTACCGGCACATGTTGAATTCTTAAGGGGCTTGGCAGGGTGAATGCTGAGAGGATGTCTCCCCTCATGGGAGAGTCTAGGGCCAGAGGGCACAGTGTCAGACTAAAGGAATAACAATTTAAGACTGAGATGAGGAGGAATTTCTTCTCTCAGAGAGTTGAGAACCTTAGGAACTCCTTGCTGCAGAGAGCTGTGGGGGTGCAGTCCTTCTGTATACTTAAAACTGGGATAGACAGATTCTTGACTAGTCGGGCAATAGGGGGTTACAGGGAAAGGGCAGTAAAGTGGACGTGAGGCCTGTTGGATCAGCCATGATCATACTGAGTGACAGTGTAGGTTTGAGGGGCTGAACAGCCTTCTCCTGTTCCTATTTCTTATGGTCTTGAATATGACCCATTGCTGTTAGTATGAGAGGGCACAGGAGGAGTCCATTTAGCTAATTCTGCCTCGGCAAGAGCTATCTAATGAGCTGTACTTCCTGCTGCTCTTAGCACATAATCTCATAAATGTTTGCTTTTCAACTGTTCATCCAATTTCCCTTTCGAACATTATCATTCTGTATATTTCTACCCACCTAACAGCACAGCATTCCAATTCATGACTTTCTGCAAATAAACAGACTTTGGAGTCTAAAAACAGCAGAGCAAGGGGAGAGTGTGCAAAGGAAGTGCACACTGAGGGGAGAGTGTGCAGAGTGGGTGCAGAGTGAGTGCGGAGCGAAGGGTGTGCAGAGGGATTGCAGAGCTAAGGGTGAGTGTGCAGAGGGAGTGCTGAGCAACGGGAGAGCATGCAGGCTTAGTGCAGAGCAAAGGGAGAGTGTGCAGAGAGACCACAGAGTGAGGGAAGAGTGTGCAGAGGGGCCGTGAAGCGAGAGAGTTTGCAGAGCGAGGGGAGCGTGTGCAGTGGGGCCGTGGAGCAAGGGGAGAGTGTGCGGAGCGAGGAAAGAGTGTGCCAAGAGTGCAGAATGAGGGAAAAATGTGCAGGAGTGCGGAGCGAGGAGAGTGTGCAGTGGGACCATGGAGCGAAGGGAGAGTGTGCTGAGCGAGGGGAGAGTGTGCCAAGGGACTGTGGAGCGAGGGGAAGGCATGCCGAGGGAGTGCAGAGCGTGGGGAAAGTGTGCAGAGGGACCGTGGAACAAGAGGAGAGCGTGCAGATCGAGCAGAGATAGTGTGGAGGGAGCACCAGAAAAAATAAACGCTGTGTAATTTCCGTGTCTCCTTTGGTTCAGTCTCCATGACTAAACTCAACGGTATATTCTTTCTTGTTGATTCCTCACCTATGGATACAGCGATGAATCCTACACTCTGTTTAAAATAATTCTGCTCCTACTCACCTTTCATTCCCTCTGTTGAAGTTGAGGGTACATTTATCCTCAAACATGAATTAGTAGCAGGAGTAGGTCACTCAGACAGTGGAGCCTGACCCATCAGTCAATAAGTTCATGGCTGATCTGATTACTCTACTTCCCTGTCTACTCATTCCCTCCCTCCCGATAAACTTTCATTCCTCCTTGCTTACCGAGAATCCTTAAAAATAACCAAGGACTACTTCCACTGCCTTTTTCAGGAAGACAGTTCCAAAGACTTTCAACCAGTGAGAAAAAAATAATTTAATCTGTTTTAAATGGGTTCTCCCTGGATTTTTTTAAACAGTAACCTTTAATTTTAGATTCTCTCAGAAGAGGAATCACCCTCTTCGCATCCACCCTCAGGATTTTGAGTCTCAATCATGTCACTAGTGGATAAGGTGGTTAAGAAGGCATATGTCATGTTTGCCTTCATCATCTGGGGCATAGAGTATAAAAAACTGGCAAGTCATGTTGCAGCTGTATAAAAGTTTAGTTAAGCCACATTTGCAATATTGTGTACAGTTCTGGTTGCCACACTACCAGAAGGATGTGGAGGCTCTGAAGAGGGTACAGAAATGATTTAGAGTGTCTTAACTATGAGGTGAGATTGGACAAACCTGGATTGTTTTCACTCGAACTTCAAAGGCTGAGGGATGGCCTGATAGAAGTTTACAAAATTACGAGAGGCATGGATAGTCGGAGTCTTTTTCCCAGGGTAGAAATATCAATTACTAGGGGACATAAGTTTAAGGTAAAAGGAGGTAAGGTTAAAGAAGATGTGAGAGGCAGGATAGTAAGTACCTAAAATGTGCTGCCGGAGGTGGTAGAGACAGATACAATAGCAACGTTTAAAAGGAATTTTGACAGAAACATGAATAGGCAAGCAATAGAGGGATACGGACCGCTTAGAAACCAAAGTTTTTAGTTTAGAAAGGCATCATGTATCAGTGTAAGCTTGCTGGGTCAAAGGGACTGTTTCTGTGCTGTACTGTTTTTATTAATCTTCTAACCTCCAGCAGGTACAAGCCCAGCCTTTTCAATCTTTCTTCATTATACAACCTGTCCATTCCAGGTATTAGGCTGGTGTATCTTTTGTTAGAGAAGGAGACTAATGGTGTACACAGAATTACAGATGTGGTCTCACTCAGATCACTGTAACACTGAAATGAAATGAAAGCCTATCCTCTCACTAGCCCCATTCCCCAAGATCCTGGTCATTAGTAATCTGATGTTGTCAGATTAGAAAACTGTACCTCAAAAAAACCCTTTCAGAGATAGTAGGAACTGCAGATGCTGGAGAATCCGAGATAACAAGGTGTGGAGCTGGATGAACACAGCAGGCCCAGCAGCATCAGAGGAGCAGGAGAGCTTGATGTTTCAGGCCTAGACCCTTCTTCAGAAAAAACTCATGTTGTTTGTATAAGCTGTATCATTTTATGGTTGTGGATTAAAATGAGGAAAATAAAAGATGGTTTTCTCACACCAAAAGGCTATAGAAGGAATTGCTGTACTTCCAGAACCAAGTTACGGAATCTCATTGTACATGGTGTTCAAACAGCGAGTAAAATGTGTGTGGATGGCACAGCACCAGGAGGGGGTGTGTACAGAGTACAACTTGGCCAGCAACAGGTCACTGATTTGTTTGTGTAGCTGTGACCAGCTGCAGATACCGAAGCTGAACAGCTGGATGACACCTCTTTGATTAGCAGCTAAACAGCTTATGGCTGTGAATAATACGGTGAGGACCCTTTAGATTGCTAGGAGGGCAAGTGGTGCTGTGTGTGCCTCTTTCTCTCTGCAGTAAAAATACCTGAAGCCTGAAGAAAGTCTGCTATTTTCTCCCACTAGCTGCTGTAACATGGTGTCTCTAACCAGTAACAAAGAGACTTTGTAGTTAGTGTACTAATCACTCTGTGCCTCACCCCTCTGAAGTAGTGAAAACAATCTGGGAAAAGGGGATTGAAAAACAGAAGGTCCTGGCAAACTCAAAGAATGCTGCGGACTGGTGCTTTTGAACTGAGTTTCCCAGGTTTTATCCCTCTATACATAAAATCATTTTTTTCTGTATATCTGTCTGTATTTATGTCGGAGTTTTAAAAAGGGGTTAGAGTTTTATCTGGTATGCTATAGGTTGATAGATCATAGCGGTTTTCTTGTGATTAGAGTTTATTTATTTGTAATAAACAGTAGTTCTTGTTAAAAACTGGAACTTGTCAGAGTCTCCTGTTAATTGGGTTAACTGAGGACATTGTGTACTTTGATTAAATCATTAACTTTTGCAGTGACCCTGGGAATAGGTGGGATTGAGAACAAGTTTCTCAAACAGCTCGCTACAGCTTTAGGGAGGGAAATCTGCCATCTTTACCCAATCTAGCTTGCACATGACTCCAAACCACCACTAATGTTCCCCTCCCTTTTATGTGGTGCGTGCGGCCAGCTGGTCACCTAAAGGGTTCCTTGAAGATTGAGACACAGTTGCAGAGGGGAGCGTTGGTTGTATCCAGCCTGTCTGGTCCTGTGCAGCCAGTTCCTCATTACTACAGAGTCATACATCCATTCAGCTTCAAGGGAAAACTGTCCTCAGCAACATAGTTCATTCTTAGCCACTTTCAAATGGCCCAGAAACTGTTTTCTTCAAAAAAAAATCTTCTCAAGGGCAATTAAAACCTCAATTGATGGGAACTGACCTGTTTTTCTAATCTTTGGGGTTATATGTTGAGCAAAGCCATCGGTCAGGGATGATGTGGAGGTGCCAGTGTTGGTGTCATGTGATTTCTGACCTCATCAGTAAGGGAATCAAGGATTCTGGGAAACAGGCAGGAGCGTAGGGTGGAGGATTAGCAGATCAGCCATGATCTCATTGAATGGCTGAGCATGCTTGATGGCCTAAATGGTCCACTTCTACTCCATTGCCTTATGATCTTATGGCCCTGGGAGAGCTCATTGCTGATCTCAGAATGTTGGCAGGAAATTTACCAGCAGTTAAGCAGGTCTTGATTGAGTGTCTAATGTAAAAAACTGATTAGCAGTGACTACAATTGATGGGTAACATTAACCATTGCTCTGAAGTGATACAGAAATAGTATCACAGGAGGAAGTAACTGATTACTTGGCTGTGTGGGTGCCCATGTGCACATTAATACAACCATAGGTCACCAGCAAATCTCCCCTGGCGCTGAACAAGAAACGCCAGCAGAAGAAATGCTGTTTTATAACAAAGGAGTGCTGACACCACCTGGGAAATGGTATCAGATTATTGACTTACAAAGTCTGATTCACTCCGATCCTGCCTACAAACAACAGTAACGAGAACCTATGTTACTGCTTCTCAACAGGCAGGAACTAGGAGGAAACAGAAACAAAACAAAAACTGCTGGGGAAATTCAGCAGGTCTGGCAGTGTCAGTGGAGAGAGAAACAGAGTTAATGTTTTGGGTCCAGGGACCCGTCTTCAGTGTACAAACAAACTTTGAGGAGCAGTGTAACTTCTGACTTCTATGGAAGATTCACACCAGACTGTCTTCTCTCTCTACAGAGATGCTGCCAGACCTGTTTAGTTTCTCCAGCAATCTCTGCATTTGTTTCAGATTTGCAGCACTCACAGCAGATTGTCTTTATTCGAGGGATGAGGAATAATTGGACAAGACAGTGTGGTTGGGTTTGGCCAGGAGCTGAGGTTAGGAGGTGGCAGGGAGTGTGGCCACAGGTTGGGTGAGGATGGAACAGGGTGTTAAAATCATTGGGAGGTTTCCAGTGTTTGGTAGAGGCGAGAGGGTGTGGAATAGATTGCAATGGATATTTTAGCTGTTACGTTTCTGGACCAGTGATCCAGGGACAGGAGGTAAAATCTCACACAGAATGCGGGGGATTTAATTTCATTTAATTAATGAAATCTGAACTAAAGAGCTAGTCTCAGTCACGGTGACAATGAAACTATCATCAGATTCACAAAGACCTTTTAGGGAATGAACTCTCCCGATATCATACAGGTACACACGTACTCATCGCATTCCTATTGCTTTTTCAGGACGCAGCCAGTGGCTACTGGAGTTCCACACAGATCAGTGTTGGGACCACGACTACTCATGTTATACATTAATAGTTGGTCAAAGGAGCTACGGGCATTACTGCTACGTCTACAGATGACACAAAGATAGATGAAGGGACGGGTAGTGTTCAGGAAGTAGGGAGGCTGTGGAAGGACTTGGATATGCTAGGAGAGAGGGCAGAGAAGTGGCTGATGGAATAGAATGTGAGAAGTGTGCGATCATGCACTCTGGCAAGAAGAATACAGGCACAAGCTAATTTATAAATAGGGAAAGGTTTCGGAAATCTGAAGCACAAACGGACTTAGAAGTACTAGTTCAGGATTCTCTTAAGGTGAACATGCAGGTTCAGTTGGCAGTTAGGAAGGTAAATGCAATGTTAGCATTCATTTCAAGATGGCTAGAAAAAAAGAGGAGAGATGTATGCTGAGGCTGTATAAGGCTCTGTTCAGACCACATTTGGAATATTGTGAGCAGTTTTGGGCCCTGAATCTAGAGAAGGATGTGCTGACATTAGAGGACTTCCAGAGGAGGTTCACAAGAATGATCCCAGGGATGAAGGGCTTGTCGTATGAGGAGAGGTTGAGGTCTCTGGGTGGGTACTTAATGAAGATTAGAAGGATGAAGGGGAATCTGATTGAAAGTTACAGAATACTGAGATAGAGTGGATGTGGAAAAGATATTTCCACTAGTAAAAGAGACCAGGAGCTGAGGGCACAGCCTCAGAGTGAAGGAATGATCATTTACAACTGAGATGAAGAGGAATTTCTTCAGCCAGAGGATGGTGAAGCTGCGGAACTCATTGCTGCAGAAGGCTGTGGAGGACAAGTCATTGAGTGTATTTAAGACAGAGATAGATAGGTTCTTGATTTGTAAGGGGGTCAAGGCTGACAGGGAGAAGGCAGAAGAATGGTGCGGCCGCACTTGGAGTATTGCGTACAGTTCTAGTCTCCGCATTATAGGAAGGATGTGGAAGCATTGGAAAGGGTGCAGAGGAGATTTACTAGGATGTTGCCTGGTATGGAGGGAAGGTCTTATGAGGAAAGGCTGAGGGACTTGAGGCTGTTTTCGTTAGAGAGAAGAAGGTTAAGAGGTGACTTAATAGAGACATACAAGATGATCAGAGGATGAAATAGGGTGGACAGTGAGAGCCTCTTTCCTTGGATGGTGACGGCTAGCACGAGGGGACATAGCTTTAAATTGAGGGGTGATAGATAGAGGACAGATGTCAGAGGTAGATTCTTTACTCAGAGAGTAGTAAAGGCGTGGAATGCCCTGCCTGCAACTGTAGTAGACTCACTAACTTTGAGGGCATTTAAATGGTCGTTGGATAAACACATGGATGATAATGGAATAGTGTACGTTAGATGGGCTTCAGATTGTTACGCCGCCCTGTGAAACCATCGTGGGCCAAAGGGCCTGTACCGCGCTGTAAGGTTCTATGTTCTATGTTCTAATGGGGTTGAGAAACATAAGACCATAAGACATAGGAGTGGAAGTAAGGCCATTCGGCCCATCGAGTCCACTCCACCATTTAATCATGGCTGATGGGTATTCAACTCCACTTACCCGCACTCTCCCCGTAGCCCTTGATTCCTTGTGAGATCAAGAATTTATCAATCTCTGCCTTGAAGGCATTCAGCGTCCCGGCCTCCACTGCGCTCCGTGGCGATGAATTCCACAGGCCCACCACTCTGGCTGAAGAAATGTCTCCTCATTTCCGTTCTAAATTGACCCCCTCTAATTCTAAGGCTGTGCCCACGGGTCCTAGTATCCCCACCTAACGGAAACAACTTCCCAGTGTCCACCCTTTCTAAGCCATGCATCATCTTGTAAGTTTCTATTAGATCTCCCCTCAACCTTCTAAACTCTAATGAATACAATCCCAGGATCCTCAGCCGTTCATCGTATGTTAGGCCTACCATTCCAGGGATCATCCGTGTGAATCTCCGCTGGACACGCTCCAGTGCCAGTATGTCCTTCCCGAGGTGTGGGGCCCAAAATTGGACACAGTATTCTA
The DNA here is from genome assembly GCA_024137785.1 of Ginglymostoma cirratum. NCBI lineage: Eukaryota > Metazoa > Chordata > Chondrichthyes > Orectolobiformes > Ginglymostomatidae > Ginglymostoma > Ginglymostoma cirratum. Next base: position 44,296 of record JAHRHZ010000265.1, on the reverse strand, counting down.
AATGGGGCCTAACTAGAGCTTTATAAAGTCTCAGAAGCACATCGCTGCTTTTATATTCCAACCCTCTTGAGATAAACGACAACATTCCATTCGCTTTCTTAAGCACGGACTCAACCTGCAAGTTAACCTTTAGAGAATCCTGTACGAGCACTCCCAGATCCCTTTGTACTTCGGCTTTATGAATTTTCTCGCCATTCAGAAAATAGTCCATGCCTGTATTCTTTTTTCCAAAGTGCAAGACCTCGCATTTGCTCACGTTGAATTTCATCAGCCATTTCCTGGACCACTCTCCTAAACTGTCTAAATCATTCTGCAGCCTCCCCACCTCCTCCGTACTGTCCACCCAACTTCGTATCATCGGCAAATTTCGCCAGAATGCCCCCAGTCCCTTCATCCAGATCATTAATATATAAAGTGAACAGCTGCGGCCCCAACACTGAACCCTGCGGGACACCACTTGTCACCGGTTGCCATTCCGAAAAAGAGCCTTTTATCCCAACTCTCTGCCTTCTGTCAGACAGCCAATCCTCAATCCATGCCAGTAACTCACCTCGAACACCATGGGCCCTCACCTTACTCAGCAGCTTCCCGTGAGGCACCTTATCAAAGGCCTTTTGGAAGTCTAGATAGATAACATCCACTGGGTTTCCCTGGTCTAACCTACTTGTTACCTCTTCAAAGAATTCTAACAGGTTTGTCAGACACGACCTCCCCTTACCAAATCCATGCTGACTTGTTCTAATCCGACCTTGCACTTCCAAGAATTTAGAAATCTCATCCTTAACGATAGATTCTAGAATTTTACCAACAACCGAGGTTAGGCTAATCGGCCTATAATTTTCCATCTTTTGTCTTGACATCTCAGCTATAATTGAATGGTGGAATAGACTCAGCAGGCTGAGTGGCCTATTTCTGCTCCTATATGTAATGGTCTTATGATTGCTCGTTCCTTCACTGGTAGAGTAATAGATCTGAAAGGGTTAATACTGGAGACTGCTTTAAGCTCCACCCAATCTGACGATGTCAGACAGTCTTGGCTGGGAAAAGTGACAGAGTAGCTCTGGGTCTCCCACGTTTATCACCACCTCAAAGTTTAACTATCCATTCTGAAGAAGGGTCCCTGAACACGAAATGCTAACTCTGCTGTTCTCTCCATATTCTTTATTTTGTTCTCCTATCTTCTCTTCCAGACTTCTTCCTCTCCCCCAGCTATTAAATTGTCCCTACTGTTACCTTAATTCTGCTTCATGACATTTCCAGTGTTATGAACTCAGTGTAAAAAACTTGTAAAGCCCTTGATTTACCAACTGTAGCCGACATGGTATCTACCAGTTATGTACAAGTATTTTTTTAAATTTCGAGCCTTATCTGTTTTTGTGTGTCATTAATTTAAATGGTAAGAGGCTGCGAAGAGTTAAACTTTGAATGGACTTGATGTCTTCATTAACATGTGACAAACAATGTATAAGATATATTGTTTCAAAAGGAGTGACATGTAGGTGCGAGAATGATTTTATTTAAAAACAGTCAAAACGTCCTACGGAACAGTGACCTAAACGAACCAGTTCCAAGAAGGTGTAGCGCTGGATGAACACAGCAGGCCAAGCAGCACCAGAGGAGCAGGAAGGCTGACGTTTTGGGCCTAGACCCTCCTTCAGAAGAAGTGTCTAGGCCCGAAACGTCAAGCTTTCCTGCTCCTCTGATGCTGCTTGGCCTGCTGTGTTCATCCAGCCCCACACCTTGTTATCTCAGATTCTCCAGCATCTGCAGTTCCTACTATCTCAGTTCCAAGAAGGCATGTGATTTGCATCCAGGGCATGGGAGAATCCCTGGAATAGGAGTGGAATAAGATGGTTTGTGGTAGAATTTAAGCCATCTAATAAAAACAGAATATGTTGGATGCCAGAAATCTGAAACAAACATGAAGGATACTGGAGAAACTCAGCAGATCAGGCAGCATATGTGGAGAGAGAAACAGAGTTAACGTCTCCAGTCCGATATGACTATTCTTCGGAACTGAGTTGACTGAATACTTTTAAGGTAGAGATGGATTGATTCTTGTTAAGCAGGGGAATCGAAATGTTATTGGGCATGTAAAAGGAACGTGGAATTAAAACTCAAATCAATCAGTCATGAACCTTAAATGCAGAAGAGAGACAAAGGCTGGAATAGGCAAACAGAAGATGAGGAAAGGGTGGCACGCTTCACTCAGTTAGTAAAATCTGCTTCAAACATATTAATAGTAAAAGATTAGTGAAGGATAGATTGGGGCCCATAAGGAACAAGCAGGTCAAGTTGCTCACTGAAGCAAAGGGTACGGCAGAGGGATGAAATGAGTACCTTGCTTCTGACTTTACCAAATTATAAAATGCAGATAATAGCCCTGTTGAAAACATGGGTGTTGGGCAACTGAGCAGTACAGCAATAAAGAAGAGGGGTTAAAAAGGCTGGCAGCACTCCAGGTAAAGAAGTTGCCAGGCCCAGGCGGGATGCATCCCAGATTGTTGAGAGGGGTAAGGGGAGCAAATTGAGGAGCCATTGACAGAAATTCTCCGGGTCTCTCTCATCACAGGATCAGTCGTAGGGGACTGAAGGATTACAAAAGTGACACCATTGTTTAAGAAAGGGGCAAAGGATAACCCAGGAAACTACAGACCTCTTGGCTTAACATCATCAGAGAGAAAACTAATGGAGGCCATAATGTGCGATAAGGTAAATATACACTTAGGAAAAAATAAGTTAATACTAGACAGTCAATGTGGTCTTGTCAAGGGCATCATGTCTGACAAATTTGATTGAGTGCTTTGATAAGGTGACACAAAGCAGTGGTTGAGGGTAATGCTGTGTAAACATCGAAACATAGAAAACAGGAGCTGGAGTAGGCCATTTGGCCCTCAAGACTGTATCACCATTCAATACGATCATGGCTGATCATGCAATCTCAGTGTCCCATTCCTGTTTTCTCCCCATACCTCTTGATCCCTTTAACTGCAAAGGCCATGTCCAGCTCCCTTTTGAATATATCTAACAAACTGGCCTCAAAAGCTTCCTGTGGTAGAGAATTCCAAAGGTTCACAACTCTCTGAGTGAAGAAATTCTTCCTCCTCTCAAGTCTGTTTTGGCTTACCCCTTAGACTGTGACCTCTAGTTTTGGATTTCCCCAACATCAGGAACATTCTTCCCACATCTAGGCTGTCCAGTCCCATCAGGATTTTATATGTTTCTATGAGATACCCCCTCATTCTTCATAATTCCATAAGTACAAGCTCAGTTGATCCAGTCTTTCTCCATATGTCAGTCCTGCCATCCTGGGAATCAGTCTGGTGAACCTTTGCTGGATTCCCTCAATAGCAAGAATGTCCTTTCTCAGACTAGGAGGTCCCAAAACTGCACATGATACTCAAGGTATGGCCTCACCAAGGCCCTGTATAACTGCAACAAGACATCCCTGCTCTGATACTCAAATTCTCTTGCTATGAAGGTCAGAATGCCATTAGCTTTCCTCACTGCCTGCTGCACCTGCATTCCAACCTTCAGCAACTGTTCCACCATGACACCTGGATCTCATTGCACCTCACCTTTTCCTAAACTGCCACCATTCAGATAATAATCTGCCTTCCTGCTTTTGCCACCTAAAGGGGATAACCTCACATTTATCCACATTATTCTGCATTTGCCAAGTATGTGCACACTCAGCCAGTCTGTCCAAGTCCCCTGCAGCCTCTCAGCATTCTCCTCACAGCACACGCTGCCACCCAGCTTAGTGTCATCTGCAAATTTGGAGATACCGCATTAAATTCCTTTGTCCAAATTGTTAATGTATAATGTGAACAGCTGGGGTCCCAGCACTGAACCCTGCAGTACCCTACTTGTTACTGCCTGTTACTCTTAAAAGATTTTGCACATTTGGAACAATCACGATGGGCTGAATGGGCTTCTTTCCGTACTTTCAAATTCGATGATTCAATGAATATTGAATGGCAGAGGAGACTCAATGGGACGAATGGACTATTTCTGCTCCTAATTCCTCTGTGTGTTTGTATGTTTATCTTGTATAAGGTATGGATTCTCTGAGTGTGACTTGCTGATGCTTGACTGGTCTGTGTGGTAATTCCCCCAATTTTAGTACAATCCCCCAGATCTTAGTTGGGGGGTCGGCTTTGCAGTATTGACAGGATTAGCTTTTCCACCATCAGTCTAGGGCCATGTCATTTAATAAGTTCCATTTCATTTCTTCCATTAAAGTTTGCAATCGTTAGTGTATCACTTGGCCATTTCAGGGGCAGTCAGATTCTACCAAATTACTGTAGGTTTGGAGTCACATGTAAACCAGACCGGGTAAGGAAGACAGATTTCCGTCCTTAAACAGCATTAGTGAACTAGATGAGTTTTTACAAAAGTCAACAAGGGCTTTGTGGTCACCAGACAACTGCTTATTGATTGCATTCAGTTATAATTCAGTTGATTTCACTACTGGCTACGGTGGGAATGAAAGCCAAGTTTATACTGGGGCTAGTTATATTACCATTACCACTGCCTCACCATGCTGATTCCCCCCAGTTAGAGATGGCCACTAAATGCTGGCCTAGCCATCCATACCTAGATCCCACGAAAGCACAAAGTGACACTTCACTCCCACTTCCTCACTCCCAAACCCATGTCGCTGTCCAGACCCCCAGAAATAAAATCAATGGCCCTCCAGGGTCTGGGGCCAGTGACAAGGGGCTCTGGCTGAGAATCCATATGTTGTCAAGCCCTCCCAAGCTCACCTTCCATTCTCAGACAGGAAAATGCCCTCTTCCTTCAGTCTCTTGCTTTTCACTGTGCAGTCTTCCAGCAAGACTTTCCGCTGCCTTTTGGTCACATGCAACCAATCCACATCAGCTTCAACCAGCCCGTCATCCACAGCTGCTGCCTCAAAGTTCTGCGAGGCGACCTTTGACACTTTTTCCCCAGCTTTCCGCTTCCAACCAAAGGATGTCATCCTGTACAGGTGAGAGAGCAGGAGAAAGAATGAGAGAGCTAGCATTACCAAGTGAGGGAGTGTGACAGAGAATCAAAGCAAGCACAAGTGTGAGTTAGTGAGTGTAAGAGAGACAGCAAGGGGAGAACAAGACAGACAGCACAAGACTGTGTGTGAGGGAGAAGGATCAGGCGAGAGAGCAAGACAGTGTAAGAAAGGCTCAGGGAGTGAGAGAGACACAGCGAGGGAGTGTGGGACACAGTGAGTGAGAAAGTGAGATGTAGAGAGTGAGAGTTTAATGCAGAGAGCAGGAGACATAAAGAGAGGCAGACTGAGAGTGTGACACACACAGCAAGTGAGAGAGTGACAGAAACAGAGTCTAAGAGAAAGAGACATAGAGAGAGTGAGAGACAATGAGAGAGAGAGACAGTGAGAGAGAGAGAGACAGATGGACAGAGAGAGGGAAAGAGACAGACAAAGAGAGTCACACAGAAAGAGAATCAGGGCACAAGAGAGAGACATACAGACAGAGAGATCTCACATTGAAAGCGAGAGATATTCAGGCAGAGGGGGAGAGAAAGAGAGAGACAGAGATTCAGAGGCAGAAGTAGAATGATAAGGAAGTGCAACAGAGGGACAGACAAAGAAGGAAAAGAGCAGCTTGCAGTGAGGAGAAGGAGAATAGACAAAGTAAGGGAGAGTGATAAAGACACTAGGTGAAAAAAGAGGAGATTCAAGATTCAGAGCCAATGAAGGTACAGTGAAGGAGAAGCAGAGAAAGAAGACAATAGAGTGAGACAGAGAAGGCAACAGTTCTAAACAAAACAATGCAACAGTAGAGTTAACGTTTACAGAGAGAGACACGTAGATGATCAGACAGAATGGGTGTCTTCAATTATTGCAGAACATAACATTCTTACAAATTTAGGAATCATTCTTTCACACCTATGCATGTCCTCGTCAAAAGAGCAAACTGCATTTTCTGAACTTCAACCTTGATAAATGGAATGGGGGCAAAGCAGGAATAACCGTAGCAGAATGCCCCTTCACTGAACATTTTTCATGATTTCTTGTTTCACAGAATACAAGGCGAACAATGAAGTAGAGGGTGGAAACACTCAGCAGATCTGGCAGCACTAATGGAGAAGGAAACAAACTTCCTGTCTGAGGTCAATAGCTTTTCAGCAGACCTGCCAATAATTTCAGAAAATGCTACAAATATTTAAGATCTAACCGCAAAATAAATTACCCATAATGCAGCTTTTTGTAAACTCCAAAAGACCTCAACAGTTCAAGAAGGCAGTTTATCATCACTAAGGTTCTTGAGTAGATTTGAAGCTTGGATCTGTAAATGCTGTGGTTGGTTGGCTCACCGAGCTGGTTCGTTGTTCCGCAGACATTTCATTACCCTGCTGCGTAACATCATCAGTGCAGCCTCTGATGAAGTGCTGCTGTGTTTTCCCGCCTGGTATTTAACATCACCTTCACAAGGCCAGTTAGGGACTCAGTAACACCAATACCTTACAAATTAATTTTTAAAAATCACAAGGACAGGTACAGCACAGGGTTAGAAGCAGAGTAAAGTTCCCTCTACTCTTAAACTAGAAGTAAACAGAAAGTTAAGTTCTGTCTACTCTTTCAACTTGAAAGTAAAGCCTCTCCTATGTTTTTAAACTAAAAATAAACAGAAAGCAGAGGCCCCGTGATACCATCCCCATCAAACACCCAAACACACAAACCATGGGGAGCACACTGGCTCAGAGGGCTCGATTCCACCCTCAGATGGTTGTCTGTGTGGAGTTTGCACATTCCCTCCGTGTCTGCATGGCCACACTAAATTGCCCCATAGTGTCCAGGGATGTGCAGGCTAGGTGGATTAGCTATGGGAAATGCAGGGTTAGGGGATGTGGGTCTGAGGTGGATACTCTTCGGACAGCTGGTATGGACTCACGGACGGAATGGCCCACTTCCACACTGTAGGGATTCTATGAAACACTACCAAGACAAAGACAGCATGGGGTGAGATACATAGTAAAGCTTCCTCTACTCTTCTAAACTAAAAGTAAAGCTCTCTCCCCATCAAACACTCCAGCTTAATAAGAACAAAGAACAATACAGCACAGGAACAGGTCCTTCGGTCCTCCAAGCCTGCGCCGACACATTTTGCCTTTCCATTTTCACTTACAGGATCTGTATCCCTCTATTCCCTTCCTATTCTTGTATTTGTCCAGCATTTTCTTGAATGCTGCTATTGTGTCTGCTTCTTCCACCTCTTCTGGCACATTCCTGATACCCACCACCGTGTGTGTGTGAAAAACTTGCTTCACACCTTGAACCTGTGTCCCCTAGTAATTGACTCCCCCTCCAACCCTGGGAAAAACCCTCATACTTTCCACTCTATCCATGCCATTCACAATCTTATAAACTTCTATTAGGTCACTCCTCAACCTCCTGCGTTCCAGTGAATCCAGTCTATCCAACTTTTTTTTTAATTCATTTGTGGGATGTGGGCATCACTGGCTGGGCCCAGCATTTATTGCGCATCCCTAGTTGCCCCTTGAGAAGTTGGGGGTGAGCTGCCTTCTTGAACCGCTGCAGTCCATGTGCTGTGGGTTGACCCACAATGCCCTTAGGGAGGGAATTCCAGGATTTTGACCCAGGGACAGTGAAGGAACGGTGATATATTTCCAAGTCAGGATGGTGAGTGGCTTGGAGGGGAACTTGGAGGGGGTGGTGTTCCCATGTATCTGCTGCCCTTGTCCTTCTAGATGGAAGTGGTTGTGGGTTTGGAAGGTGCTGTCTGAGGATCTTTGGTGAATTTCTGCAGTGCATCTTGTAGATGGTACACACTGCTGCTACTGAGCATCGGTGGTGGAAGGAGTGGATACTTGTGGATGTGGTGTAAATCAAGCGGGTTGCTTTGTCCTGGATGGTGTCAAGCTTCTAGAGTGTTGTTGGGGCTGCACCCATCCAGGCAAGTGGGGAGTATTCCATCACACTCCTGACTTGTGCCTTGTAGATGGTGGACAGGCTTTGGGGAGTCAGGAGGTGAGTTACTCACCGCAGTATTCCCAGCTTCTGGCCTGCTCTTGTAGCCACTGTGTTAATGCGGTGAGTCCAGTTGAGTTTCTGGTCAATGGTAACCCCCAGGATGTTGATAGTGGGGGATTCAGTGATGGGAACACCATTGAATGTCAAGGGGCAGTAGTTAGATTGTTTCTTATTGGTGATGGTCATAGCCTGGCATTTGTGTGGCGCGAACGTCACTAACATTGTCAGCCCAAGCCTGGATATTGTCCAGATCTTGTTGCATTTGAATATGGACTGCTTCAGTATCTGAGGAATCGCGAATGGTGTTGAACAATTTGCAATCATCAGCTAACATCCTCACTTCTGACCTCATGATGGAGGGAAGGTCACTGATGAAGCAGCTGAAGATGTTTAGGCCCAGTTCAGCACCCTGAGAAACTCCTGCAGAGATGTCCTGGAGCTGAGATGATTGACCGCCCACAACCACGACCATCTTCCTAAGTGCCAGGTCTGACTCCAACCACTGGGGAATTTGCCCCCGATACCCATTGATTCCAGTTTTGCTGGGGCTCCTTGATACCACACTCAGTCGAATGCAGCCTTGATATCAAGGGCTGTCACTCTCACCTCACCTCTGGAATTCAACTCTTCTGTCCATGTTTGAACCAAGGCTGGAATGAGGTCAGGAGCTGAGTGGCCCTGGTGGAACCCAAACTGGGCATCACTGAGCAGGTTATTGCTGAGCAGGTTCTGCTTGATAGCTCTGTTACTGACACCTTCCATCACTTTACTGATGATCGAGAGGAGACTGACGGGGTGGTAACTGACCAGGGTGAATTTGTCCTGCTTTTTATGTACAGGACATACTTGGGCAATTTTCCACATTGTCAGGTAGATGCCAGTGTTGTAACTGTACTGGAACAGCTTGGCTAGAGGACCAGCAAGTTCTGGGGCACAAGACTTCAGTACTATTGCACAGAATGTCGGCAGGACCCATAGCCTTTGCAGTATCCAGTGTCTCCACCCGTTTCTTGATACCACGTGGAGTGAATCAAATTGCCTGAAGGCTGGTATCTGTAATGCTGGGGACCACTGAAGGAGGCCGAGATGGATCATCAACTGGGCACTTCAGGCTGAAGGTTGCTGCAAATGCTTCAGGCCTTATCTTTTGCACTGATGTGCTGGGCTCTTCCATCATTGAGGATGGGAATATTTGTGGAGCCTCCTCCTCCAGTGAGTTGTCCACCACCATTCACAACTGGATGTGGCAGGACTGCAGAGCTTAGATCTGATCCCTTGGCTGTGGGATCACTTAGCTCTGTCTATCATTTGCTACTATCGCTGTTTGGTATTGAAGTCGTCCTGTTTGGTGGCTTCACCAGGTTGATACGTCATCTTCAGGTATGTCTGGTGCTGCTCCTGGCATGTCCTCCTGCACTCTTCATTGAAGCAGGATTGATCCCCTGGCCTGATGGTAATGGTTGAGTGGGGGATATACCGGGCCATTGATTGTGCTGAAGTATAATTCTGCTATTGATGGCCCACAGCGCCTCATGGATGCCCAGTCTTGAGTTACTAGATCTGTGCGAAGTCTGTCCCATTTAGCACAGTGATAGTGTCACAAAACATGATGGGGGTTGTTCTCAATGTGAAGGTGGGACTTTGTTTCCACAAGGACTGTGCAATGGTCACTCTTACCGATCTGCCATGGACAGATGCAACTGCAGCCGTAGATTGGTAAGGATGAGGTCAAGTATGTTTTTCCCCTCTTGTTAGTTCCCTCACTACCTGCCGTAGACCCAGTCTAGCAGCTACGTCCTTTAGGACCCGACCAGCTCGATCAGTAGTGCTGCTGCCAAGCCACTCTTGGTGGTGGACATTGAAACCGCCACCCAGAGTACATTTTGTGCCCTTGTCATCCTCAGTGCTTTATCCAAGTCTTGTTCAATATTGAGGAGTACAGATTCATCAGCTGTGGGAGGATGGTTTTTTTTTCTTCATTCACGGGATGAGGACATCACTGACCAGGCAGCATTTATTGCCCATTCCTAATTGCCCAGATGGCAGTTAAGAGCCAACCACATTGTTGTGGGTCTGGAGTCACATGTAGGCCAGACCAGGTGAGGATGGCAGATTTCTTTCCCTGAAGGACATTAGTGAACCAGATGGGTTTTTCCAACAATCGGCAATGGATTCACGGTTATCATTAGATTGCTAATTCCAGATATTTATTGAATTCAAATTCCACCATCTGCCATGGCAGAATTCGAACCCAGCTCCCCAGGATGTTACCTGGGTCTCTAGATTAACAGTCCAGTGATAATACCATTAGGCCATTACTTGTACTTGTAGTACATAGTAATCAGCAGGAGGTTTCCTTGCCCACGTTTAACCTGAAGCCATGAGACTTCATGGACTCTAGGTAAATGCTGAAGATTCCCAGGGCAGTTCCCTCCCGCCTGTATCCCACTGTGCCACCACCTCTGCTGGGTCTATCCTGCCAGTGAGACAAGACATATCCAGGGATGGTGATGGTGGTGTCTGGGACATTGTCTGTAAGGTATGATTCTGTGAGTATGACTGCATCAGGCTGCTGTTTGTCTGCGAGACAGCTCTTCTAATTTTGGCACTAACCCCCAGATGTTAATGAGGAAGACTTTGCAGGGTCGACAGCGCTGTTTCTGCTGTTGTCTTTTCGGTTGCCTAGGTTGATGCCAAGTGATCCGTCCAGTTTCATTTCTTTGAGACTTTGTAGTGAGTCGTACAACTGAGTGGCTTGCAAGGCCATTTCAGGGGACAGTTGAGAGTCACCCACATTGCTGTGGGTCTGGAGTCACGTGTAGACCAGACGCAGTGAGGACAGCAGATTTCCTTCCCTAAAGGACATTAGTGAACCAGATGGTACACCAACAATCGACAATGGTTTCATGATCATCAGTAGATTCTTTATTCCAGACTTTTTTTTTTTATTTGAATTCAAATTCCACCAGCTGCCATGTTGGGATTCACAGAATCACGGAATCCGTACAGTGTGGAAACAGGCCCTTCGGCCCAACAAGTCCACACCGATCCTTGGAGCATCCTACCCAGACCCATTCCCCTGTAACCCACCTGATCTACACATTCCTGAATACTACGGGCAATTTAGCATGGCCAATCCACCTAGCCTGCACATCTTTGGACTGTGGAAGGAAAATGGAGCACTCGGAGGAAACCCACGCAGCCACAAGGTGAATGTGCAAACTCCACACAGACAGTCACCCAAGAGTGGAATCGAACCCAGGTCCCTGGTGCTGTGAGGCAGCAGTGCTAACCACTGAGCCATCGTGCTGCCCTGAACCAAAGTCCCCAGAACATTAGCTGGGTTTCTGGATTAATAGTCTAGCGATAATACCTCTAGGCCATCGCTTACCCTTGCTACCCTTTTAACTCTTCATAGCTAAAATCTCCCATACCAGGCAACAACCTGGTAAACCTTTTCTGTAACCTCTCCAAAGCTTTCACATTCATAGTGCGGTGACCAGAACTGTGTGCAATATTCCAAGTGTGGCCTAACTAATGTTCTATAAAGCTGAAGCATAACCTGTCTATCCTTATACTTAATGTCCCTTCCAATGAAGGCAAGCATGCCATAGACCTTTTTTACAACCTTACCTTATGCTACCACTTTCAGTGATCTGTGGACCTGCACACCCAGATCCCTCTGCATATCAATCATCCTTAGGGTTCTGCCATTCACTGAATAATTTCTACCTGTACTTCATGTTCCAAAATGCATCAGCTCACATTTGTCCCAATTAAACTGCACCTGCCATTTCTATGCCAACGCCTCCAACTGATCTATAACTTGCTGTATCCACTGACAATCCTCTTCACTATCCAAACTTCACCAATCTTTGTATCGTCCGCAAACTTACTACTTAGCCCAGCTACGTATTCCTCCAAATTATTTAAGTAGATCACAAACTGCAGGGACATGAGGGATGTTGAGGTTAGAGAAACGTTTGTGAATGCTCTCAGGCAGGTCAATACAATGATGGAGGATGTGTTGGGTGTCTTGAAATGTTTCAGAGGACTGGAGAATGGCCAATGATGTTCCTTTGCTTAAGAACGGAAACAGATAATCCAATTGTTTCCAGGCCAGTGAGCCTGACCTCAGTGGTAGGAAAGCTATTGGAGAAGATACTGAGAGACAGAATTCATTCACATCGGCCAGAGCATTGAATATAAATGTTGGCAAGTTTTGTTACAGCTGTATAAAACTTCAGTTAAGTCACATTTGGAATATTGTGTGCAGTTCTGGTCTCCACACTACCAGAAGAATGTGCATGTTTTGAAGACGGTGCAGAGAAGGTTTACCAGGATGTTGCCTCGTCTAAAACAGTTTAGGGATGAGGAGGAGTTGGATAAATTTGGATTGTTTTCACTGGAAAGACGGAGACTGAGGGGCGACCTGCTAAAGGTCTACAAAATTATGAGAGGCAGAGATAGGGTGGATAGTCAGAGGCTTTTTCCCAGGGTGAAAAGGTCAACTACAAGAGGGGTCAGGTTCTTGGTGAGAGGATGAAAGTTTAAAGGAGAAGTGCAGTGAAAACTTTTCGCACAGATGGAGGGAGGTGCCTGGAACGCACTGCCAATGGAGATGATGAAAGCATGCAGGTTAGCAACGTTTAAGGCATATCTTGATAGACGCATGAATGGGAGGTGATCAGAATGATAGAGAGGGATAATGCAATGGAAGAATTTGAAAACAAGGATGAGTATTTTAATGCCAGAATGCTTTACCAAAAGACAAAGTAGGTTAGTGAAAACAAAGTGATTCATTCTGGAAGGTCGAATTTGAATGTAGAATACAGGCTTAATGGCAGGATTCTTGACATAGATCCCTCAAAGTTGCCACCCAAGTTGATAGGGTTGTTAAGAAGGCGAATGGTGCATTGGCTTTCATTGGCAGGGCCAATGAGTTTAAGAGCTGCGAGGTTATGCTGCAGCTCTATAAAACCCTGGTTAGACCACACTTGGAATATTGTGTTCAGTTCTGGTCGCCTCATTATAAGAATGATGTGGAAGCGTTAGACAGGGTGCAGAGGAGATTTACCAGGATGCTGCCTGGACTGGAGGGCAGGTCTTATGAGGAAAGGTTGAGGGAGCTAGGACTTTTCTCATTGGAGCGAAGAAAGATGAGAGGTGACTTGATCAAGGCGTACAAGATGATAAGAGGCATAGGTAGAGTGGATAGTCGGAGGCTTTTTCCCAGGGTGGAAATGGCTATCACAAGGGGGCATAATTTTAAGGTGATTGGAGAAAGGTACAAGGGAGATGTCAGAGAGTGGTGGGTGCGTGGAATGCACTGCCAGCGGTAGTAATGGAGTCAGATACATTAGGGACATTTAAGAGACTCTTGGATAGGCACATGGATGATAGTAAAATGAAGGGAATGCAGGTTAGTTTGATCTTAGAGTAGGATAATAGGTCGGCACAACATTGTGGGCCAAAGGGCCTGTACTGTGCTGTACTGCTCTATGTTCTAAAGTGAAAGGGGAATGGAACTTTGGAAAGAACGTAGACACGGCAGAAGAGTTTTCAATGAGCTGAAGTTTACAAGAGGGTGTTGGAAAGCAGCCAGAGAGCTTTTGAATAGTCATGTCTGGATGTAACAAGTGATGAAAGAATGTGACCCAGACCCGATTTGGTCCCTCAAGCAGCATGCACAACTCTGGGAACACAACTAACGAGATCACTCAATGTGCACTGTTTTGGGGTAGACTTCATGCAGTGAACAACCTAACTGGTGCAAAGAGCAAGGGAACTGCCATCAAACTCCCACTCAGGGTCAGTATCCTATCACAGGCCATTCCTACAGCTCTCGGCCACAACGGATCTCGTCATCATATAACCAATGTCGATCTCTCATTAAACACATCAGAGGAAAACCTAACAAAAATCGCAACTGATGCCAGAAAGTATGCATTTAAGATACATGTTAAACACTGTAAAATGTTATACATTAAATATATCATAAAGTGCAAATTAAAATGTTAGACCCAGTGCCAGATTGTATAGGTTCTCTTAATTTCATGTGGCAGGTACCTATTATTTATTTATAATGTCCATGATGTACTAGAGTTTTTGTAAATTATGAGATATAACCATTGAATTATTTATGGCATCATAGAGCTGTACAGCATAGAAACAGACCCTTCAGTCCAACTCGTACATGCCATGCAGATGTTCTAAATTAATCTAGTCCCATTTAAGTTAATATTGTAAATTATCATTATCATAAATTATTGTACAGTCATTACTGCTTATCATTTATGACTGTTATTGAGGATTATTTATATATAAACCACAAGATGACCATAAGAAACAGGAACAGGTGTAGGCCATTCAGCCCCTTGAGCCTGATCCACCGTTCAACAGGATCATTGTTGATTCAATATTCCTCACAACCACATTCTTACCCTGTCCCATAACCTTTGATTCCCCAACGGATCAGGAATATAGATAATTAATATTGTAAATTATTATTTCTAATGCCTTTTGAGAATTCTTTTCATGTATGAGGTTGTGAATTAGCAACAGGAATAGGCCACTCAGCCTGTCGAACCTGTGATTCAGTATGATAAAGGATGATTGAATCCTTCAATGTCTTCTACTCAATTACTTGTATAATTATTACACATAATTTCAATTGTAATTTGAATAATGTTACTTGTATAAATATTATATAATTCCTATAATGAATCCTGCACTGGTTGAAGCTATCATGAAGGTCCAACTTTCTCAATCTCTCCCCTCACCTGAGGCAGGGTGCCACTCTGGTTAAACCACCACCAGCTCCCCACCCCATCTCTATCTCTCTCTCTCTCTCTCTCTCTCTCTCTCTCTCTCTCTCTCTCTCTCTCTCCCTCTCTCTGTAATAAGACAGCAGTTGTATGGACCAAAAGTATAGGTACTTTTACTACTTTTTATTAACACAGTGTTGTGATCTATTTGTAAAATGATTATATATTATTCCAGTGGTGAATTAGTTACAGATAATGGAAAGAAATATTTACAGTATTAAATTATTGTACATTATCCCAATAGCGAACTATGCCAGTGCTTTGGGTTAATGTGACGAGTTATGATTCTGTTCATTAATAATTATCACATCACTGCCAATGTGAAATTACGGATAATGCTGCAAATTACTTCTGCTAATTAACATACATCATTCCCACTGTAAATTATTTTTGTTATTAAGTAATTATTCCCCAGGTTTTGGTTGGGGTGTTGAGCTGGAATTCTGCTGATTAATAATTATGAAGCATAGTTCACTAGGGGAATAATCTGTATTATTGACTAACACGGCATGTAGTCCACCAGGGCAATAATATTTCATAATCATCAGATCACACAGATAACTCAAAAGGGGAATAATGTGCCATGATGATCAACATTGGGAAGTTCACCATGGGAATAATCAATATAATTGATCAGTATTCCCCCGGTGAACTCCCCCAGTATTCGATCAGTGTTGCCCAGTTAACTCCTCTTTGTTATCAATCAGTATTCCCCCAGTGACCTCTCTCCATTAGCAATCAGGTCAAAAGTCACATGACACCAGGTTACAGTCCAACAGGTTTATTTGAAGACACAAGCCTTTCGGAGTCTCATCCTTCAGGTGTCAGTGAGAGAGGTGGCATCAGACACAGAATTTATAAGCAAAGAAATCAAAAGGTCACAGAACTGATACAAATGTATAGAACAAACCTAAGATGGCTGTTAAATCTTTAATCAGTTAGAAAGGATTAATATGCAAATCCAAGAAATTCTTCCAAGTCACTAACCTGAGATAACCAAAGTTTTTATCAGTGTACCAAAGGTGACATCTCAGGTCAGACAATGCACTTTTGGTGTGAGGCCTTGTTTGGAATCTGGCAGTATATCAACTTGTAGTCAGACTGGTTTTTATTTCAAAAGTAGGAATTTATAAAATACCGCCTTGGCTGTTTACAAATTGTGTGCTTTATGAACAAAATGAAATGTATCTGTAATTACAGATCTGCAAATGCAAATTTACCCCATAGATGTGTGTGTGCGTGTGTGAGTGAGTGTGTGTGAGCGAGCGAGTGTTTGCGTGTGTGTGTGAGTGCGTGTGTGAGAGTAAGTGCATGTGTGTGAGAGTGAGTGCATGTATGTGAGAGTGAGTGAGTGTGTGTGAGAGAGAGACTGCGTGTGAGAGAGAGAGAGAGTGTGTGTGTGTGTGTGTGTGTGTGTGTGTTGGGGCGGTGGGGGGGTTCACCTGTAGTGTGACATGCACCCAAGATCCTGGTTGAGGCTGTCCTCATGGGTACT
>JAHRHZ010000265.1:10983-22960 GCA_024137785.1 Ginglymostoma cirratum | reverse complement strand
TTATCGATCAGTATTCCCCCGGTGAACCCTCCCTATTATCGATCAGTATTCCCCCGGTAAACCCCCCCTATTATCGATCAGTATTCCCCCGGTAAACCCTCCCTATTATCGATCAGTATCCCCCCGGTAAACCCCCCCTATTATCGATCAGTATCCCCCCGGTAAACCCCCCCTATTATCGATCAGTATCCCCCCGGTAAACCCTCCTTATTATCGATTATTCCCCCCGGTTTGGTGATTGAGCCTATTACCTGTTTGTTGCTCCTGGGTGACTCTTTAAAGCATCGCCTTCTCCTGTGGGCCGCAGACTGGACCCCGGGACCCACGGGATCCCCCGCACTGTTCGATTTGCACGCCCCCCCCTTCCCGACTAAAGGGTATCAGGCCCTCCGACACAGGCGGTCTCCTTCACTAGGCCTCGTTACTATGGTGACAGGGCCTGGCGCAGACTCAGTCTGCTTGGGCATAGGGCGCTTGCGCGCTCCACTCCTCACGCCGCCTGCCTGGTTACTATGGCGACAGGGACGTGGCGCACACACCGTGTGCCTTGGTGGAGGGCGCATGCGTTGGCTCCCCGTCCGTCCCAGGCGGGGTTACTATGGTGACGAGGCACGCCGTCCCGGGTCTCCCCCACTTCCTTACCCACACTGCCCCGCGCCGCCCTCTTTGCCCACATTGTGGGTGCATTGTGCCTGCAGGCTGCCCTCTGTCAGTCACAGACCCAGGGTCAGAGGTAGGACCTGGCTCACAGAGCCCTAACCCACCCTGAGTTAAAACATGCAGCAATCTGGTGACATTTGTACTGCCTCTGGCTGGGTACCTACTCCCCACAGTGTCACCAGGGTGGAGTGTCACTCAGCCCCAGCTCCATCATTTCCTCTGTCCTACCCTTTCTTACTCACTCCTGAGTTATCGGTGTCACTGTCTGGTCCAACATTTATTACCCGTCCCTAGTTGCCCCTTGAGAAGGTGGGGGGTGAGCTGCCTTCTTGAACCGCTGCAGTCCACGTGTTGTATGTTGACCCCCAATGCTCTTAGGGAGGGGTTTCCAGGATTTGGACCCAGCGACAGTGAAGGAACAGTGATATATTTCCAAGTCAGGATGGTGAGTGGTTTGGAGGGGAACTTGCAGGGGGTGGTGTTCCCATGTATCTGCTCCCCTTATCCTTCTAGGTGGAAGACGTTGTGGGTTTGGAGGGTGCTGTCTGAAGGTCTTTGGTGAATTTCTGCAGTGCCTCTTGTAGCTGGGCAACTGTACCTACAGATATGTACATTTCTGGAAGCTATTCATCAAATCGAGCCACCATCATTTCTTGACCAAAGTGATTGAAGACTAATTTGAGTGCATCGCTCGTTCCTAGCTGCACATCCTCCTCACTTGTCAGACGCAATCTCAACCGGTCCTTATGACAAAGCATTCTTTGCTCTAAATTATTCCCCACAATTCTCTCCAAATTTTGAATTGATGATCAGGCATCAGTAACAACAGAGTCTTCCGCTTGTTTCTTCAACAAAAACTTCCATATTTTTGAAACCATCCAGAAATTCCAAGCTGCAAAGCCATAAGATGTAGGAGCAGAAGTAGGCCTTTCAGCCCATTGAGACTGCTCTACCATTTAATGACACTACAGCTGATCTGATAATCCTCAACTCCACCCTCCCGTCCTCTGTGCTCCACTCAAAACTTATCGTACCTTCATCCTGGTGAAGCAACAGTTTACTCTTCCTGTTTTCATCCACTTTCTGTAGCAGCACACTCAAAATGGCAGTCCAGTTACAGTGCAAACGTATGTTTAAATCCATGGTTAAATGCCTAGTATAACTCAGAGATAGCAAGAACTGCCGATGCTGGAGTCAAAGATAACAGAGCGCAGAGCTGGAGGAATACAGCAGGCCAGGCAGCATCAGAGGAGCAGGAAAGCTGATGTTTTGAGTTGGGACCCTCCTTCACTGTTGCTTCTGCGTGAGGATCATGCCGTTTTCTGGTGATTCTAAACACCTGTAATCAGACATAGCAGTGCACAAGTGAGGGTGCTACCTGTGATATCACAGCAAACCAAGTGCCTTACCTGCCCCTTGAAATAGATCACATGGTGTCATATTGAAGAACTTGTGCTCATTAGAATTAAGAATAGGAGCTGACCTTATCGAAACATACAAGATTCTTAGAAGACTTGGTCGGGTGGATGTGGAAAGTTTGTTTCCCCAGGTGAGAGAGTCCAGGACCAGATGATAACATCTTACAATGGGGGGGGGGCATCTATTTAAGACAGCGGTGAGGAGGAATTTCTTCTGTTTGAGGGGAGTGAATCTGTGGAATTCTTTACCACAGAGGACTGTCGGAACTGGGTCATTTCAAGGCTGAGATGAACTGATTTTTAATCAGTAAGGGAATCAGGGATCATGGGGAAAAAGCAGGAAAGTGGAGTTGAGGATTAGCAGATCAGCCACAATCTCATTGAATGATGGAGCAGACCAAATGGGCTGAATGGCCTACTCTGCCCCATCACCTGATGATCACATAGGAAATAGAAGGCCATTCGGCCCTTCGAGGCTGCTCTGCCATTTATTGTGATCATGGTTGATCATCCAACTGTGCCCCGCTCCTGCTTTCTCCCCTAACCTTAAGAATTATATCTAACTCCTTCTCCAAAACATTTCATGCTTTGGCCTCAACCACTTTCTGTGGCAGAGAATTCCATAGGTTCCCCACTCTCTGGGTGAAGACTTTCTCCTCATTCCAGGACTAAAACAGTCCCCTTTAAAGTCATACAGTCCTACAGCACGGAGATAGGCTCTTGCAAAATGTCCATCCACACTAACCCCATTTCCCTGCACTTGGCCCATATCCATACAAACCTTTCCTATCCATGTATTTGTCCAAATGCCTTTTAAATGTTTTAATGTACTCTCCTCAACCACTTCTGCTGGCAGCTCATTCCATATGTGTACCACCCTCTGTGTAAAAAAGATGCCCCTCGGGTTCCCATTTATTCTTTCCCTTTTACCTTGAACTGATGCCTTCTAGTCCTCAATTTCCCAATCCTGGGAAAAAGACTAAGTGCATTCTCTCTATCCATGCCTCTCATGATCTTATACACTTCTATAAGGTCTGCCCTCAGAGTCCTACACTCTAAAGAAAAAAGTCCAAGCTTGTCCAACATCTCCCTATAACTCAGTCCCTTGAGTCCTGGCAACATCCCTGTAAATCTCTTTTGCATTCTTTCCAGTTTAATAACATCCTTCCTATAGCAAGGTGACCCAAACTAAACACAATACTCCAAGTGCGGCCTCACCAACATCCTGTACAACTGTAACATAACTTCCCAACTTCTATACTCAATGCCCTGACTGATGAAGGCCAGAGTGCCAAAAGCCTTCCTCACTGCCCTGTCTACCTGTGACTCCAGAGAACCGTGCACCCGAACTCCAAGGTCCCTCTGTACCACTATACTCCTTAAGGCCCTACCATTCACATAAAACTCCTGCCTTGATTTGACTTTCCAAAATGCAACACCTCACACTTATCTGTATTAAACTCCATTTGCCATTTCTCAGCCCACTTCCCCAGCTGATCAAGATCCTGCTGCAATTTCTGATAACCTTCCTCACTGTGCATGATACCACCTGTTTTAGTGTCATCTGCAAACTTACTAATCATGCCTTGTACATTCTCATCCAAATCATTGATATAGATAACAGACAGCAATGGACCCATCATCAACCCCTGAGGTACACCACTAGTGACAGGCTTCCAGTCCGACAAGCATCCTTCCACTGTTACTCTCTGCTTCCTACCATCAAGCCAGATGTGTATCCAATTTGCCAGCTCTCCCTGGATTCCATGCAATCTAACCTTCCAGAGTAGCCTACCACTTATTAAAGGCCTTACTGAGTTCCATGCAGACTATGTCTACTGCACTGATCTCATCAACCTTCCTGGTCACTTCAAAGAACTTTTAACAAATTTGTGAGGCCGTGATCTCCCACGCACAAAGCCATGTTGACTACTCTTTATTAAACCATGTCTTTCCAAATGCATGTATATCTTATCCCTCAGAATCTTCTCAAATAACTTACCTACCACAGATGTTAAATTTAATGGTCTATAATTCCCTGGTTTTTCTATGCAGCTTCTTGAATAAGGGCACAACATTCACTACCCTCCAGTCTTCCGGGACCTCACCTGTGGCTAACAATGATACAAATATATCAGCTCGGGCCCCCACAATTTCCTCCATAGCCTCTTGCAAGGTTCTTGGATATATCTGGTCAGGACAAGGAGATTTATCCACCTTCACACATTCTAATACTCCCAACACCTCCTGTACTGTGATAGGGACTGTCCCCAAGATATCCCCACTATCTTTCCCAAGTTCCCAAATTTTCCTGTCTTTCTCCACGGTAAACACAGAGGGAGAAATATTCATTAAGTACCTCGCTCATCTCCTGCTGTTCCACACATACATGTCCACTTTGGTCCTTGAGGTAGCCTATTCTCTCTCTAGTTATTCTTTTCCTTTAATATATATAAAGAATCTCTTTGGATTCACCGTAATCTTTTCAGCCAAAGCTATCTCATGCCCACTTTCGCCCTCCTGATTTCCTTCTTCAGTAAACTCCTGTATCCCCCTATATAACTGCAGGGATTCCCTCGATCCCAGCTGCCTGTACCTGAGCCATGCCTACTTTTTTCTGGTCAAAGACTCAATATCTGTTGTCATCCAGGGTTCCCTACTCCTACCAGCCTTGCCCTTCACCCTCACAGGAACATATAGGCCTTGAACTCTAGCTATCACACTTTCAATGGCTTCCCACTTGCCAGAGGTCCCTTTGCCTGCCAACAGATTACTCCCTGCAAGCTCCTATCTAATTACATCAAAATTCACCTTGCCCCAATTTAGAACTTGAACCTGTGGACCAGTTTTGTCCCTATCCATAACTATTTGAAAATTAACAGAACTATGGTCTCTGGTCCCAAAGTGCTCCCCGACTGTCATGTCAGTCACCTGTCCTGCCCTATTTCACAAGAGTCGGTCAAGATTTGCACCTTCCTGAGTAGGACCCTCTATGTACTGCTTGAGGAAACTTTCCTCAACATATGTAATAAATTCCACCCCATCTAAGCCCTTAACACTATGGCAGTCCCAGTCTATGCTAAGAAAATTAAAATCCCCCACTATGACAACCCTATTTCTCCTGCAAGTCTCCACAATCTCCCTGCATATTTGTTCCTCTAATTCCCATTGACTATTTGTGGGTCCATAATACAACCCCAATAATGTCACCATCTCCTTCTTATTTCTTAGTTCCGCCCACAAAGCCTCACTGGATGATCCCTCAGTTATTTCATCTCTGACTCAAGCTGTGATACTCCCCTTAATCAAAAATGCAACTCCCCCTTCCCTCCACCTCTGTCCTGCCTAAAGCACTTGCACCCTGGCACATTAAACTGCCAGGCCTGTCCCTCCTTTAGCCATGTTTCTGTGATGGTTATAATATCCCAGCCCCACGTACCTACCCACACCCTGAGTTCATTGTCCTTACATGTCAGCCCTCTTGCATTGAAATAGATGCAATTTAATCCAACAGGCATTCCTCACTCCCCGTCCTGACCTCTCCTTTCAACTTGCTATTTCTGGTTACTGTATCTCCTTCCAGCCTCGCACTTGCCTCCGCACTGTTGAGGATCCCAAACCTCCCCCCGCCAATCTAGTTCAAACCCTCTCTTGTAGCTCTAGCAAATCTGCCTGCCAGGACATTGGTCCCCCTCCAGTTCAGGTGCTACCTGTCCCTCTGGAACAGGTCACTTCTGACCCAGAAAAGATCCTAATGATCCAGGAATCTGAATCCCTGCCCCCTGCACCAATCCTTTAGCCATGCGTTCATCTGCCATATCCCCGTCCTTACCCTCACCCGCACGTGGCACTGCAAGTAATCCGGCAATTACCACCTTCGAGGTCCTGGTTTTTAACTTTTTTTCCCCCCTAGCTCTATATAATCACTCCTCAGGACCTTATCCCTGTTTCTTCATGTCATTTGTGCCAATGTGCACGATGACTTCTGGCTGATCACCCTCCTCCTTAAGAATGTTATGCAGCTGCTCCGAGACATCCTTGACCCTCGCACCCGGGAAGCAATACACCATCCTGGATTCCCACCTGCAGGCACAGAATCTCCTGTCTGTCCCCCTATCTATCCAGTCTCCTATCACTAAGGTCCTGTTTACCTTTACCCTTTCCCTCTGTACCCCAGAGTCAATCATAGTGCCACTACCCTGGCTACTGGTGCTTTCCCCGATCAGCCATTGCGCACCCCGCCCCGTCCCCGACCAACCGCATCCAAAACAATATACTTGCCTTCGAGGGAATGGCCACTTGGGATTCCTGCACACTGTGCCTACTGTCTTTGCCTTTCCTGGTGGTCATCCAGCTACTCTCTGCCTGTACCTGGGGTGTGACCACCTCACTAAAACTCTCATATAATGGGCTCAGCATCTCAGATGATTCTGAGCACATCCAGCTCCAACTCCCTAACACTGTCTCCCAGGAGCTGTAGCTGGGTACACGTCCCACAGTGGTAGTCATCACAGATGATGGAAGTCTCCCTGATCTCCCACATTCTGCAGGAGGAGCACGTCACTGCAGTGATGTAATGTTTAGGCCTTAAGCATTCCCTGATACCAGGCCCACGATGATCCTCTCCTCCGTGCAGGTGACTGCTTCCAGGCTCTGATGTATGTGCCGAAGTGATGCTTCTCCCTCTGAGTCACCCTCTGCGGGATGCATCCTTTGAAACCTTTCATATTCATGTACCTGTCCAAATGTCTTAAATATTATAACTTCACTGACATTTACCACTTCCTCTGGCAGTTCATTCCATATACACACCACCCTCTGTGTAAAAAAGCTGCCCCTCAGGTTTTTTTTCAAATCTCTCCCCTCTCACCTTAAACCTGTGCCCTCTACTTTTGGACTTCCCTACCCAAGGAAAAAGACCTTGTCTATTCCCCCCATCCATGCCCCTAATGATTTTATAAACCTCTATAAAAAGACCTTGTCTATTCCCCCCATCCATGCCCCTAATGATTTTATAAACCTCTATAAGGTCACCCCTCAGCCTCCAACGCTCCAGGGGGATAGGTCCCAGCCTAACCACCCTCTCCTTATAACTCAAACCCTGCAATCCCAGTAACATCCTTGTAAATCTTTTCTGTACCCTTTCCAATTCAATAATAATATTCTTATGAGCGAGGAGACAAGGATTGTATGCCATACACCAAACATTCCTTACCAATGTCCTGTACAACTGCAAAGTGACATTCCGACTCCTATACTCAATACTATCCAATAAAGGCAAGCGTATTAAACCTCCCTGTCTATCTGTGGTGTCACTCGCAAGGAACTATGTACCTGAATCCAAGGTTCGACAACACTCCTCAGAGTCCTACTGTTGACTGCTTAAGTCCCGCCTTGGTTTGTCTTACCAAAATGCAACACCTCATATTTAAGGGTTTAGGCCCGAAACGTCAAGTTTTCCTGCTCCTATGATGCTGCTTGACCTGCTGTGTTCATCCAGCCCCATGCTTGTTACCTCATATTTACCTGCATTAAACTCCATCTGCCATTGGTCCAGCTGATCAAGATCCCACAGTACTCTTAGATAACCTTCTTCACTGTCCACTATTCCACCAGTTTTGGTGTCATCAGCAAACTGCCACCCATACCTCCTATATTCTCATCCAAACCATTCATATAAATGACAAACAACAATGGATCCAGCACCAAGCCCTGCGGAACACCACTGGTCACAGACCTCCAGTCTGAAAAATAACCCTCTACCACCAGCCGTTGTCTCCAACCGTCAAGCCAATTGGCTAGCTTTCCTTGGATCGTCGTGCTAACCAGTCCAGTATCTCTTCATATATCAGTCACACCACGCCAGTAATCAGTCTGGTAAAGCTATATTGCTGTCCCTCTTATTGCCTGAACATCCTTCCTCATAGAAGGAGACAAAAACTGTACACAATACCCCAGGCATGGCCTCACCTGTACAATTACAGTAAATAATCCCTGCTACTGTATTCGATTCCTCTCGCAATGAAAGCCAACATGCTATTTGTACTGAGATGGCAGGAACTGCCGATGCTGGAGAATCTGAGATAACAAGGTGTAGAGCTGGACGAACACAGCAGGCCCAGCAGCATCAGAGGAGCAGGAAGGCTGACGTTTCGGATCGGGACCCTTTGTACAGTTCAGCACCTGCTGCACAGCAGGGAGATCCCCAGACTGCTGTTCAGAGTGTACCTGTCAACTAATACCTTCAGTACATTGCTCTTTGAGACAGCTTGCTGTGTGCAAATTGGCTTTTGAAATAACCACATTGCAAAGGTGATGACATTTCAAATGCATTAGAACCACAGAATGGTTACAGATTGGAGCATTTCACGCTGTCCTGCTCCCCACCTTCTCTCTCATCGTCCAAATACTTCTATTTCAGATCAAACAATTGATTCTATGATTTCTATGAACGCCAAGTGAACCTGCCTCCCCCCACACCCTCAGACAGTACATTCCAGACCCTAACCACTCGAGTGAACCTGCGTCCTCCCCCACGCTCTCAGACAGTACATTCCAGACCCGAACCACTCGAGTGAACCTGCCTCCCCCACATTCAGACAGTGCATTCCAGACCCTAAGGAACAGGCAGAGTGTGGCAATTCACATATACCAGCATCGTAACAGAAATGTTGAGTCTCCTGCAGGGAGTGCTGCAGCTGTAAAACAGACAAAAGGAGAATGCTGGAAATGAAACAGCAGTCATGGCTTGGATGACTGTAAAATCAATTATGAGTTTATTTTCTTACAAAATTAATTGTTTTTGTTAATTTTAATCCTTTAAGAATGCCACTAAGTGACAAAAGGTGAACTATAATAATCAGTAATAGATACTAGTGTGCATAATAGTGTGCATAATAGATAGAGCCTAAAAAATAAATCTACAAAATTAGATGTATGCAAATTTCTCACACAGTTTACACTCAATTCCTGATTGACAGAAGCTGCTACACTCAGAACCACAGCTTTTTCCTAATTGATCCCTCCATTCCAACTGTGGCCTTGCTGTCACAGCACTCGTATCAAATCACTGATCCAGCAGCTGGAGGGGTGGGGTGGGGTGGGGTGGGGAGGGGAAGATCCTGCTATCATTAATGGGGTTGGCAATACCCATTTAGCCTGACACTAATCCCGAGCCCCTCTACCACTCCCTGCGATTCCCTTCCTGAAATCTATGTGTACCTCGGCTGTCTTCACCTGAGACTGCTTCCCACAAACTCAACACTGAGCCTGATGCCATCCTTTCAATTATGGAATGTCCAGCACAGGGTTCGATAGGAGAAACCTCTCTCTACCCTTTTATACTGGAAGTATAGCTTCCTCTACACTGCCCCTGTCAAACACTCCCAGGGCAGTGACAAAGAGGAGGTACATTCCCTGTCACTTCTATCTCCCTTCACTGTTGTGAATGTTCCCTTTCCTGGACAAACTCTGCTTTAAGTCAGAAACATGAAAGCAAAATTGCCAATCAATGGGAATGTAGAATGTTATGCCTCAATGAGTAGGAGATGGCTCATATCCCTGAGCCTGTGATCCATCTGAATCTGTCTGGGAGCCCCCAAGCCTTTAGCTTTAATCAGAAACCAACATGAGTAGTCACAAATCTCATAAAACATTCAGTGCTAAATAAGTGGGCTCTACAGAGACACATAACCCAAACACCTGAAGGATGACAAGCATCTCCAATAGGAATGATAAATCTCAGGGAATGTATCCACAGGAAAGTCCTGACAATGAGGGCTAACACAACAATTCGGAAGAGAATCCAGCTAACTCAGAGTGCGGGCAATTGAGGCCACATCCAGGTTACGACTGAAACACACCCTGTAAGAGAGCAGTTTCCTTTCTGGCAGCAGCTCTCCCCACACACAGTTAGGCTTCAGTGAGCTGGAAGCCCTTTTCACTGCCCGTCAACCCAACTGCTGGGTCTGCACGATCCACAACATTCCTACAGGGGAACCACCTTCAAAGGGGGTCGCCAAAGATAAGAGACCTTAAGCTGACATTCCCTAAATACAGCAGTTTGATACTTTGCAACAATCTGCAGAGGAGGAACTGTTCACGTTTGAGATTAGCAGAAAGCAGACAGAGCAAGCCCAGCAAATGCCCCCTGGAGAGTGCCAAGGTGTAGGCTGGGGTATGTCTGAGAGAGATGAGACTCCCCTCACAGTCTCCTGCCCCAGCATCTCACTCGAAGGCCTGCCGACCCATTCTACTTGTGACTCGGGAAGGCCAGCGGGAGAGGGAGAGGAAAGAGAGCCGCCAAGGTGGGGGAACGAGGGAAGGGAAGGGAAGGAAAGGAAAGGGCAAACACTGGGGCCCAGTGAGACTCCTGAACCATCCATTGTTGTAAGAGATGCAGCAGAGCAATGGATTCACATCAGCGCACAGACAGGTACAGCTAACTAAGGACAGAGCTCGGGAGTGACAGAGAGACAGAAAAGGAAACAGATTAGTAACTCTGTCCAGAATCTCAGCCTGACTGCTGATTCACACTGCCAATAGTAGCGTGACGCTGAAGGTGAGCTAGAGGTTTACAGAAAGATGTTTTGAAGCATTAAACTGTTTCTCCATGTTGCTTTGTGCATTGCCTTGTCAGAGTCGATCAGACTATAATGCGGAGGCAGAGGAAGGTGGATCTGTCATTTGTTACCGAGCCAGTAACTTGATCAGGTTAGCACACATCTCGAAGAATTCGATAATGTGGCTGCCAGGCCTTGGGCCCAGTTCCGAGGGGAGGCCAGACTCCCCCGAGCTCCCAGACCACGACAAGGCTCCATCAGCCATCTTCCCCGCGGAATCAGTATCCAAGTCGTTTTTGGAGCTGCTCCGATGGTAGCTACTGATGGATCCAGAACGCCGAGGGGTGGTGGAGCCAGACTTGGGCTCAGTCACCTCATCTGCTGTAATGAACATGGACGCTGTTACCAAGGAGTGGAGCAGGAACAGCCTCGTCACAGTGTGTGCAGATCCTCATGCTACTGCACACACCTCAATGCCCCCCCCCCCAAAAACCATCACCCAGAGCTCCACCCCTACTCCCCCCTGAAACCATTGCCCAGAACCTGAACCCCAATACCCTCTCTCAACAATTAGTACCCACTCTGTGACCCTCCTCACAGTGTACCAGATTATCTGCCCCCTCCCACCATCACATTCTACCCTGAGCCCCCTCCCCAGTGTCATATCCTGTACCACGCCCCACAGTGTACCCCACTCTGTACACCCCAGTACACATACATGGTATCTCACACTGTGCCCCCACCCCCTTAATATATCCCTGCATTATATCCCACCCTTAGCAACCCCCCACCCCCCGTCATCTAATGCCTCCCCGTCTCCCTTCCTTGGTATCAAACCCCACTCGGTAACCCTCTCCCCCCAACTGTGTAGCCCATCACAGGGTGCCTGAGCAGAGTTTGGCTGCCTCATGAGGGAGCACAGCTCTGAAAAAGTGGATCTGGCCAGGGACTCTCACTATAATCACCTTCAATGCTGCGGAAATCCACCAGGTAGGTGCGACCATCCACCTGGTACAACTGCACACTCATCTTGGAAAAGGTTCCTGTGGTAGGGTTCAGTCTGCGCACCCGCAGGTAGTAGGGATTCAGCACCTGGGCAAGGGTGGGGGGGGCGCAGGGAGGAAACAGGCAGAGATCAGGGAGAGAGGGCAGGGAGTCAACAGGCAGAGATCGGGGAGAGTGCCAATCAGGTAGAGGAGAGACAGGAACACAGTGACAGAGTAGAAACAGGTAAAGCCAGCAAACAGAGGAGACAGTGAGAGAGTAAAGTAACAGACCAGGGAAGGATAGAGGAGTTGGAGAGAGGAATGGTGAATGGAAGGAGAGTGGGGTCCACAT
>JAHRHZ010000265.1:386-10973 GCA_024137785.1 Ginglymostoma cirratum | reverse complement strand
GTACCCGCCCGTTCCTCGCTCCCTGCCCCCGTACCCGCCCGTTCCTCACTCCCTGCCCCCGTACCCGCCCGTTTCTCACTCCCTGCCCCCGTACCCGCCCGTTTCTCACCATCCATACTCTGTGGTTTCTCACCTTCCACTCGTAGCCCAGCTGCTTCATGGCCCGACACACTTCTGCCATGATGTCGTTTGGCCTGCTCTGACTGCGGATGCCAAGGTGCCACTTTGCTCTGCGCACCCCAGGGTGTTTGGATTTCTGGGGGTTCAGCTCGTCCAGAGTGTGCCTGGGCCTGGGCGCAGCCTCTGCCACCAAGAAGGGCACCCGCTCAGGGTGGACCCTGGTGACAAAGTGCTGATCGTCCAGGAAGGAGGCACTGTCGGGGGGGCTGGATGCTAGGTAGAAATCCTTAGCCTCGTTCATGATACGACGATTATCGATGATGAGGTGGTAGGCAACGGCCAGCGGGTCCTGGTGGTTCCGACTGTACAAACAGTTCAACACCTCCTCCTCGCTGCACTCAAACTTCTCACACACCTCCCTCAGAGCCTCGTCATCAATCATACTGGTACTGTAAGCAGGATCCTCCGGGAACAAGTACTTTGGTAAATCCTGCTTAAACCAGTCATGTTCCCTGAAAGGACAGACAGCATTCCTTCAGAAGCAGTGCGCCAGCGTGGAAGTCTCAGCTAAAACTCAATGGGTCAGCAAGCATCTTTGGCGTGGGAAACCATGCTAATGTCTAAGGTCAGTGATCTTCCAACAGAATGGGGAGATTTTAAACTGTACCTTCTCCCCATCCTAACAGATCCCCCACTGGAAACCCTATCCTATTCCTCTCGCCACAGCAATGCCAGCATTTTCCTATCCTTGGGATAACTCCAAAAGGCCCACGGAGAATCATTAATTAATCTCCCTGTGAGGCTCATTGAGTTCCCTTGCAAACAAGGGGATGGAACTCATCACCTGAGCCTGTTAGAAAGCAGACCCCAGTCCCTCTTGTGGCACAGAGGTATTGTCCCTACCCTTGAACCAGGAGGTCTGAGTTCAAGTCCCAGCTGCTCCAGACATGTGCAGTTACATTTCTGAAGAGGTTAATTGGAAAATATATCTATAACACAGACCTCAGAACGGGTCTGCAGAGCTGCCTTATCAGGGCTAGGACTAACTTATGTCTGCCAATGGTCGTGGCTTTATTTTGGTGTTCAACAATAAACAATGCTAAATCTCAGAGTGATTGAAGGGAAGATGATGATTTGAAGGGAAGCTCAACAAATATAAGGGAGAAAGGATTTAAAGAATATTTTGAAGTAAATTTGCACATGACACAAAAGTTGGCTGGCTGACCACGAAAGTGGATCTACGTTTGCTAATGGTACATCACTACATGGCAGTGCTGCAGAGGAATATGGACAGGTTCAGTGAGCAGGCAACAGGCTGTTAGATGGAGTGGGGAACGTGGAGAAGCAAAAGGCTATTCACTTTGTCAAAACAGAACAGCTGAATATTCTTATAATGTTTTGAAACCTGTAAATGTTGATGTTCCCAGGTACAACAATTAATGAAGAAAGCAAATGCTGCGGTGGCCTTTATCAAAAGGGTTTGGAATATAGGAGTAAAAAGTCTCACTGCAATTGAGGAGCTCTGGTGAGAGAGCTCAATTCATCCTGAAACATGAGCTCGGTTTCTCCCTCTAAACATGTTGCTGAGTACTTCCAGCTCTTTTTGCTTTTACGATCGGAAACTGAATGGGTAATGGTGTTGGAAAGAACACTGCTGAAATGTGAAATTGGCTCAAAAAATATCAGGAAATTCGAGCAATTTGTTAGCTAAGGAAGTTCTCAAACAATGAACTTTTTTTAACAGCTGCCCACAATCCCAAAAGTGCTCTATAAGTCAGTTCTGTTTCTCAGTTTCAGTCCACATTGTGACAGGGTGTCCAGATGTGGGATGATGACAGTGACCTGGGCCAGGTACTGACGGTCTCTCCTCCTGCTATTCTCACACCATCCACCACATTATGTCACTTTTCGTTCATGGATGTGGGCATCATTGATTAGACCAATCCCTAATTACCCGGGGGTGTTTAAGAATCAACCACTTTGCTGTTACTTTGGAGGCACATGTAGACCAGACCAGTTAACGAGTTTCTAAATAACATCAGAAAAATATTGGTGAACTATTAAACTTTTCATTCCATATTTTTTAAAGTTTAAATTTCACCATCGCCCCTGGTCAGATTTGAACCCAAGTCACCAGATGATTAGCCTAGATTCTGATTTACAAGCCCAGTGACATTACCACTACATCACTGCCTCCCAATGATATTTCATCTAGGTTTTGTTTGTTAGTCTCAGGGTTAAGTCCCTGGTGCCGATTTCTACTTGGCTTCCATACTTACAGTTCAGAATTCCAGTGTTCTTGCAAACAGGTAGAAAAGCCTCAGTCTGAAGAATTCTGGATTTGAGTGTGTGTTTACAGCAGGGAGAGAGAGATTGTTAGTCTCTCAGAGAATTGAGGGATTTGGGGAAGAGGGATGGATTAGTGTTTGATCACAAAGAATAGTGGAGCAGGCTTGATGGGCTGAATGGCCCACTCCTGTGGGCTGGGCTACACATCTACAATCGGTTGGCACTGGCAGTTCTGAGAATGCAATGTTACTTTGGGGAGAGGGGTACAGAGCAGGTCCTGAGCAGAGTTCCCTGCAGGTAAAGTGGATGCTGTGTCAAAGAGAGAAGGCTCGCAGCCTGCAGCTACGTGCAGGTGAAAGCACATTGACCTGGCCAGCTGCACACTAACCGGATGTCCTTGATGGTGGTCCGCTTCATGGGGTCGACCTGCAGCATGTGTTTGAGGAGGCCAATGACGGATGGGTTGAGGTACTGCGGTGTGTAAAAGATACCATCACAGATCTTCTTGAAGAGCATGGGCACGTGATCGTCATCAAACGGGAGGGTACCACACAGCAGGGCGTAGAGGATTACCCCACAGCTCCAGATGTCCACTTCAGGCCCAGCATACAGCCTGGAGAGAGACAACACACACGGCTCACATGACACTTGTCTGTTACTCTGCACCACCCCACCCCCAACCCTGAGTTCACCTAGGCCATACACACACGGGCTGCATGCATTGCCTGGATCAGCACGCCCAGAAACCATGGCAGGAGAAATCGCCCACCCCACCATCTTGTAAAGCAGGACTGATCCTCATCCTGAACCCAGCCCACATTCACAACCACATGCCATGTCCTCCCGCATCCAGAACCCTCCCTGTCTCAATGTCAGAACATCCACACGCTCAGAAGAGAATTCCAAAGATTCACAACCTGCTGGGATTTCACAACTTCCAAACAGCATGACACTTGTTACAGGTGATTTTTTTTTTCCTCCCATACACGGAGTCAGGCCTTCACCTGTACAGACACATGGCTAGTCCCCATACACAAACACAAATCCACTCAGCGCCCTTCGCAACACAGATACGCACACACAGACATTCGCTCACACAGACACACGTGATGGCAATGGCCTAGTGGTATTATCGCTGAACTGTTCATCCAGAGACTGAGGTAAGGTTCTGGAGACCTGGGTTCGAATCCCGCCACGGCAGATGGTGGAGTTCGAATTCAATAAAATATCTGGAATTAAGAATCCAATGATGATCACAAATCCATTGCTGGTTGTTAGAAAATACCATCTAGTTTTTTAGGGAAGGAAACTACCATCCTCACCATGTGACTCCAGACTCATAGCAGTCATAGCTCTTACCAGTCCTCTGGGCAATCAGGGATGGGCAATAAATGCTGCCTAGCCAGTGACACCCTCATCCCATCAATGAAAGAAAGCAATATGTGCTCGCACGCTGTCACTGGCTCATAAGTGTGTGTCTGTGTCTGTGTGTGAGCTCAGATGCTCGCTCGCTCGATCTCTCTCACACACAAGCACACACACACACATTATGCCCATGTGAGCGAGTGTGCATGAGTGACAGCATGCAGGCGCGTGAGCGGGTGACAGCGCACACGCTCACTCGCTCAGATGCTCTCTCTCTCACATTCACATGCACACACACACACATACACATACACATACACACACATTGTGCCCTGCACAGGCCCTGGTGTACAAGCACTCGCTCATATGCACTTTGCTGAGAATCTCACAGGGAATGTCTCCATGTAACATGGATGGTGAACAGTGATTGACTTGGGGTTGCCAGGGAGGGGTGCTATAGTGTGGGGTGGGTGAGGGATTTGGAGGAGAGTATGAACACAGTTTGCACAGTGTGCTGTCAGTACCTTCCAGAAATGACCTCGGGGGCAGCGTAGTTTGGGGAGCCACAGCTCGTGCGCAGGAACTCTCCATCTGACATCATGTTCGAGAGGCCTGGTCAGAGAGGCAAACGGGGCAACTGGTTAGCACAGGTCACACTGTCACAGCACAGGGAGAGAACACAGCTCAGCAACAGGCATTATGAGAGCAGTGACCAGCCTGTACCTGTTGTAAAACTCCCATTTCTTATAGACAGCTTCACTATTAGACAGCAGCTCTACTTAATCTCTTAGGCTGACTTCCAAACTGCACTATGTGATGTCAAAGGGCATTAGTGAGGAGCACAGCGAGATCCCATGAACAGCAATATGGATAATGACCAGATGATGTGTAAAATCCAGATGTGAATTCAGGGATTACTGTTCAACAGGACACACTTGTACAATGTATTAACAGGAGGTTGGTTTCAGAGAAGTGACAGGACAACTCCTGCACAGAAAAACAGTGCAGTGCCTCCTTGGTATCGCACCAGCCTCCTGGCTGGGCTTTCTGCCTCAGACTCGCTCTGCTAATTAACCATTCACCCAGAGCCAGGACCCAGCCTTTTGCCCTTCTGAGCGGCAGGGACAGGGCAGGGGGTGCTGTCAGCAGGAGTCGTGATGAGCCAGAAACGCGAGGGTTCGGTCATTAGGGGCTGCTTACCAAAGTCGGCAATTTTGGCATTCATCTGGGCATCCAGCAGCACGTTCTCTGGCTTCAGGTCCCTGTGTACCACCATGTGTCGGTGACAGTAATCCACTGCCGAGATGATCTGCTGGAAGAGGCGCCTACTCTCCTTCTCATCGAGCTGTAGAGAACCAGCACAACTCACTGTTAACATCCTCATCGCCAACCCTCCCCCAAACCCCACATCCCCTTCCCCCCAACCCCAAGAACCACTGTACCCCAAAACACCAGCCCTCCCTCAGCTAACATGCAGGCCCTCAAAGGGTCCGCCCAGCTCAAGGCCAGCAATTTGGCCATGGAGGGCATCACTTAATCCAAGCAGACACACCATCCAATCGGGACAACTGCACAGTGCCCAGGAGCCAAAAAAAAACTCAAAGAGCTGCAGATGCTGGAAATCAGAAACCAAAGCAGAAATTGCTAATAAATCTCAGTAGGTCTAGCAGCATCTGTGGAAAGAAAGCAGTGATAATGTTTCGGGTTGAGTGACCCTTCTTTAGGGGGTCAGTAGCCATACTGTCTGAGGGCAACTCCCCAGGCACCACAGTCTCTGTGTATACTCACCCCACTGAGGCTCGGTTGATGCCCTTACCTTCCCGTTCTTACAGATGTAGTCAAAGAGCTCCCCACCCGACACGTATTCCATCACCATGAATATATCTGTAGGAGTACTGATCACCTGGTACCTGAGAGGGGCAAAGGTCAACAGGTAAGAGAGCTCATTCTAAACTTCACAAAGTCAGTGATACCTACGAAACAGATAAGATTCTGGAAAGGCTTTACAGAACAGAACCTGAGACAGGGTTTATAGAACACAGGGTCAGGGGTCAGTCATTTCGGACTGAGACGTGGAGAAAAGTCTTCTTCCAGAGGGTGGTGCACCTTTGGAATTCCCTGCCCCAGAGGCTCCACTGTTAAATATATTTACAGCGGGGACAGAAAGGTTTTCAGTCTCCCATGAATTAAGGGATGTGGGAAAGGCATGGGGCGATGCAGGTGAAGCCCAAGCTCACAATGGTTGTGTTGAGTGCTGGAGCAGGTTCGATGGAACGAATGGTCTTGTTCCTGGTGTTCTTTAATAGATTGTATCTCCAGGTGATGAGATGTCAGGGGGACACTGCCAATAGTTAGTTTGCTCATCACCTCTCACCAGCAGCCTCTCCAGCGTGTACAAAACCTTTCCATAAACAGCTTGTAGGCATTGGCTCTCTGAAACCACATGATGTAGGAGCAGAATTAGGCCATTCAGCCCATCAAGTCTGCTCCACTTCAAGACCATAGCTGATCCGATAATCCTCAACTCCACTTTCTGCCTTTTCCCCCATAATCCTTGATCCCCTTCCTGATTAAAAATCTCTTCCAGCCTTGAATATACTTAATAACCCAGCCTTGACTATCCTCTGTGTGGTGACAAATTCCACAGATTCACTCCCCCTCCCCCGAGAGAAGACATTTGTCACGTTTGCCTTAAATGGGTGACCCCTTACTCTGAGATGATGCCCCTCTGGTCCTAGATTCTCCCACAGTGGGAAACACCCTTTCCACATCTCCCCTGCAAAGTCCCCTCAGAATGTTGTATGGTTCAATAAGGTCGTTTCTCATTCTTCTAAACTTCCAATGAGTACAGACCCAACCCACTCGACCTCGCATCATAAAACAGTCCCTCCACACCAGGGATCAGCCGAATGAACTTTCTCTGGACTGACTCTAATGGCAGTATGGGCGGCACGGTGGCTCAGTGGTTAGCACTGCACTGCACTGCACAGCACTGCAGCCTCACAGCGCCAGGGACCTGGGTTCGATTCCAGCCCCAGGTGACTGTCTGTGCGGAGTTTGCACATTCTCCCCGTGTCTACGTGGGTTTCCTCCGGTTTCCTCCCACAGTCCAAAGATATGCAGGTTAGGTGGATTGGCCATGCTAAATTGCCCATAGTGTTCAGGGGTGTGTGGGTTATAGGGGGATGGGTCCAGGTGGGATGCTCTGAGGTTCGGTGTGGACTTGTTGGGCCGAAGGGCCTGTTTCCACACTGAGGGATTCTAATGTATATCTTTCCTTAGATAAGGGACCCAAAACTGTTCACAGTATTCCAGCTGCAGTCTGTCTAGTGCCTTGTACAGTTTTAGCAAAACTTCCTTATTTTTATACTGAACTTGGATGCTGGCTTTTGGCATGTATGCACAAGGACTCTGAAATCCCTTTGTTCTGCAGCTTTCTGCAAGTCTTTCTCCATTTAAATATATTCATCTCCTCCATGCTTCCTGTAAAAGTGTATAACCTTACATTTCCTCATTTTATACTCTACTTTCCCAGATTTTGCCCATTCATTCAACCTGTCTCTATCCCTTTGCAGACTCTGTGTCATCCTCACCACTTGCCTTCCCACCTATTTTTATGTCTCTATAAACTTGGCTACAGTCCATCCACTTTCCTCGTCCAAGTCATTAATATAACTTGTAAGTAACTATGGCCCCAGCACAGATCCCAGAGGCAATCCACTAGTTACAGGTCCCCATCCTGAAAATGCCCCCCTTTATCCCAACCCTCTGTTTTCTATCACTTAGCCAATCCTCTATCCATGCTAATTTACTGTCCCCAACACCATGGGCTCTTATTAAATTGCCTAATGTGTGACACCTTATCAAACACCTTCTGAAGATCCAAATATTATTACATCCCCTGCTCCCCCTTTATCTATCCGGCTTGTTACCTCCTCAAAGAATTCTAGTAAACGTCTCAGGCATGATTTCCCCTTCATGAGCCCATACTGACCCGGATTGATCAGAGGATGTATTTCTCAATGCTCTGTTATTACATCCTTTAGATTAGACTCTAACATTGTCCTAATAACAGATGGTAAGCTAACTGGCCTGTTGTTACCTGTTTTTGATCTTTCCTTTTTAAATACAGGTGCTAAATTGATAGTTTTCCAGAATTTAAGGATTCCTGGATGCATCCATTAGCTCTGTAGCTACTTCCTTTAATATCCAAGGATGTATCCCATTATTGGTCCTTAGTCCCATGAGTTTCTCCAAGCACATTTGCTCTAACGACAGCTGCTATATTTATTTCCTCTCCTCCTTTGTCCCCTGATTACTTGGTAATTTTGGAATACCATTGGTGCCTTCCACTATGCACACTGACACAAAGTGTTTATTCAATTCCTCTGCCATTTCCTGGTTCCCCATTATTATTTCCCCATCCCCATTCTCTAAGGGGCCTATGTTCACTTTGGCTTCTCTCTTCCTTTTTATATATTTGAAGAAGCTCTTGTAGTCTATCTACATATAACTTGCAAGTTTATCCTCAACGTTTTTCTATTCTTTCATTTTTGTTTGGTCGTTTTTTCAGTTTTTAAACTTAACAACGGAAGTTAACAATAGCATCGAATTGAAATTTAAAAAAATTACCATGTGGCACCAATAGATTACACTGACCAGTGTCTTCTTCCCATTTCTTACACCACCCCATCCCCCCAACAATGCCCCCGTGAATGCCACACTTTCCAATCACATCCTGTGGCAACAAGAGCAGGCCAGAAGCTGGGAATACTGCGGTGAGTAACTCACCTCCTGACTCCCCAAAGCCTGTCCACCATCTACAAGGCACAAGTCAGGAATGTGATGGAATACTCCCCACTTGCCTGGATGGGTGCAGCCCCAACAACGCTCAAGAAGCTTGGCACCATCCAGGACAAAGCAGCCGCTTGATTGGCACCACATCCACAAACATCCACTCCCTCCACCACCGACGCTCAGTAGCAGCAGTGTGTACCATCTACAAGATGCGCTGCAGATATTCACCAAAGATCCTCAGACAGCACCGTCCAAACCCACGACCACTTCCCTCTAGAAGGACAAGGGCAGCAGATACATGGGATCACCACCCCCTGCAAGTTCCCTTCCGAGCCACTCACCATCCTGACTTGGAAATATATCGCCGTTCCTTCAGTGTCACTGTGTCAAAATCCTGGAATTCCCTCCCTGAGGGCATTGTGGGTCAACCTACAGCGCATGGACTGCAGTGGTTCAAGAAGGCAGCTCACCTCCACCTTCTCAAGGCGCAACTAGGGACGGGCAAAAAATGCTGGGCCCAGCCAGTGATGCCCACATTCCATGGATGAAAAAGTAAAATGCTAAGAGTCAGTCCCTAATGCCCGAGGAGCTCAGGGTCTCCTTCCTGCTGACCTGGGCTGTAGCGTGGAGAGGTCACTGCAGCTGCGTTTTCGTGCAGCACACCACACAAAGCAGTGGTCACAGGTTATAAGCTCTCGGTCCACTAGCACAGAGCAGAAATACCAAGGCTGCTTACGAGAGTGGGAGTGATCATGTCTTGCTGGACATGTACTGACGCCCCAGGAACTGTAGCTGCGCTGGAACAGCATCTCTTCTCCCCTGTGCACCACCTCCACCGGGGAGTGTGCTACAGTCTCAACTCAGTCTGTTTCCTTCAGTTGCTGCCCTGAGTTAAAGGAGTCAGCTCTTGACAGGTAGGTTAGTAACTTGTACACAAGGCAAGAATATCACAATAACGACTGCAGCCTTTCACAATGTTAGCTGGAACACCAGGAACAGAAACAAAGAACAAGGGTAGGCCACTCAGTTCACTGAACCTGCACTGCATTCAATAAGGTCATGGCTGGTGTGATTTTAACTTTGGGCGTCTAGATTTCTGCATTTATCTGATAACCCTGGGTGAGGTAACCTGATGTTCTGCCCAACCTGCTGAAGGGCGATGACATGCATAATGTCCACGTGACTGACAAAGAAATAACAACGATCCCTGCTCCATCTTTTTGTGCCTGTTCAATGCACACATGGATGTCAGCAGGAGACTCGGATTGGAGGTGATGGATGGAAAATGTTGTTGACTGACCACACTGCTGGTAGAAATGGTGCCAGGGGGTAGGGAAGAGATTGGGTTTGGGGACTGAAGCTAGCAGCTTCCTCAGTACCAAGGCCCCAGGAACCCCCACCTCAGTGCAGCCTGTCCCGGGCCTCCCCCACTTACAGCTTGATGATGTGTGGGTGCCGGAACAGTTTGAGGTTCTGGATCTCACGGCGGATCTTGCCAACGACATCAAGGCTGCGGATCTTCTGGCGATTCAGGATTTTCACTGCAACCTTGTGCTGAGTTAGTTCATGCATCCCGACTGACAGAGAGAGACAGAGGGAGTGAGTGTGAGAGAGAGACAGCACACACATCCAGGACAGACAGAGGGGGGAAGGGGAAACAAGATCAGAGCCAGTCAGAGAGAGAGACAGTCAGAGAGAGAGAGAGAGACAGAGAGAGAGAGAGAGAGAGAGAGAGAGACAGTCAGACAGACAGAGACAGACAGAGAGAGAGAGACAGACAGAGAGAGAGAGACAGACAGAGAGAGAGAGACAGAGAGAGAGAGAGAGAGAGACAGTCAGACAGACAGAGAGAGACAGACAGAGAGAGACAGAGAGAGAGACAGTCAGACAGAGAGAGAGAGAGAGACAGTCAGACAGACAGAGAGAGACAGACAGAGAGAGACAGAGAGAGACAGTCAGACAGAGAGAGAGAGAGACAGAGAGAGACAGAGAGAGACAGTCAGACAGAGAGAGAGA
>JAHRHZ010000264.1:60892424-60904831 GCA_024137785.1 Ginglymostoma cirratum | reverse complement strand
CTCTCTCTCTCTCTCTCTCTCTCTCTCTCTCTCTCTCTCTCTCTCACACTCTCTCTCTCTCTCTCTCTCTCTCACAAACACACCCGCATGCACATTCTGTCTGTGAGAGACAGACAGACACACACATATACACACACACACACACACATATACACACACTATACACACACACAGACACAGTGCCATTAGGATGTTCCTTCAGGAGCACGTTTTGGTTGTTATAGAGACAAGGCCCAGTAAATTGGTCTTTTGTTGAATTGCTGGAAACTTTGTGTTAATTCCAAGGCAGACGTGTTATTTCAGGGTCATGTGTGTGTTGTGTGAGGGGGATGGGTTGTGTTTGCATAGCAGTGGATTGAAACCAGCTCCTTTCCAATCTACCTGGCCTGAATGTGGATGTTTTACCGCGAGTGTATCTGTTGGATTAGTGAAGTAATTAATGCAAAAGTCTGCGGGACCATTAGCATCTGAACATTACTGTCTACAGTCTGAAACACCTGATTGAGGGTGTCACATACCTAATTACTTCTTCCCCGTGTGCATGCCTGCTACACCCGCACCTTTAGTTTCTGCCGTTAATTTTTTTTTCACAATATTGATTTCCCCAAAACCCTTAATAAAGTTAACTCATACTTTCATTGAGATTTAACAAAAGCCCAATTGACTGGGCCTCCTCTCCAAGGCAACCAACTCAGGTTTCTGAAATAACAGCCTGATGGAACTTTGTTTATAAATAATAGAGTAAATTGTAGAATCCCTCCAGTGTGGGAGCAGGTTATTCGGCCCATCAAGTCCATACTGATCCTCTGAAGAGCATCCCACCCAGACCCATCCCCCTACCGTATCCCTGCATTTCCCATGGCCAATCCACCTACCCTGCACATCTTTGGACTGTGGGAGGAAACCGGAGCAAACCCACGCAGACACAGGGGAGAATGTGCAAACTCCGCACAGACAGTCGCCCGAGGGTGGAATCGAACCCGGGTCCCTGGCGCTGTGAGGCAGCAGTGCTAACCACTGTGCCACCATGCCGCGTAAGATCATGTAAGACCATAGGTGCAGAAGTAGGCCATTCAGCCCATTGAGACTACTCCACCATTCAATGGCTGATCTGATAATCCTCAACTCCACTTTCCTACCTTTTCCCCATTTACCCTTGATTCCCCTTACTGACTGAAAACGTCTCTCTCAGCTCTAAATGTACTCAATGACCCAGCTTGGCAGCCCTCTGAGGTAGAGAATTCTACGGATCCACTCCTCTGTGAGAGAAGAAACTCCTCCTCAGGTCTGTCTTAAATGTGTGGCCCCTTATTCTGAGATTATTCCCTCTAGTCCTAGGCTCCACCACAAGGAGAAACAATCTCTCCACATCTTCACCAACACCTTCCACCCCAACCTGAAGTTCACCTGGACCATCTCCAACACTTCTCTCTCCTTCCTGGACCCCTCTGTCTCCGTCTCGGGTAACCACCTAGAAACCGATGTCCATTTCAAGCCCACCGACTCCCACAGCTACCTGGAATACACCTCCTCCCACCCACCTTCCTGCAAAACTGCCATCCCCTATTCCCAATTCCTTCTCCTCCGCCGCATCTGCTCTCAGGATGAGACATTCCAATCCCGCACATCTCAAATGTCCTTATTCTTCAAGGACCGCAACTTCCCCCCCACAGTGGTCGAGAACGCCCTCGACCGTGTCTCCCGCATCTCCCGGAACACATCCCTCACACCCCGTCCCCGCAATAATCAAAAAAGAATCCCCCTCGTCCTCACGTACCACCCCACCAACCTCCGGATCCAACACATCATCCTCCGACACTTCTGCCATCTGCAATCCAACCCCACCACCAAAGACATTTTTCCCTCCCCACCCTTATCTGCCTTCCGGAGGGACCACTCCCTCCGCGACTCCCTTGTCCGCGCCACACTCCCCTCCAGCCCCACCACACCCGGCACTTTTCCCTGTAACCGCAGGAAGTGCTACACCTGCCCCCACACCTCCTCCCTCACCCCAATCCCAGGCCCCAAGAAGACTTTCCACATCAGGCAGAGGTTCACCTGCACATCTGCCAATGTGGTATACTGCATCCGCTGTACCCGTTGTGGCTTCCTCTACATCGGGGAAACCAAGCGGAGGCTTGGGGACCGCTTTGCAGAACACCTGAGCTCAGTTCGCAACAAACAACTGCACCTCCCAGTCGCGAACCATTTCAACTCCCCCTCCCATTCCTCAGATGACATGTCCATCCTTGGCCTCCTGCAGTGCCACAGTGATGCCACCCGAAGGCTGCAGGAACAGCAAATCATATTCAGCCTGGGAACCCTGCAGCCCAATGGCATCAATGTGGATTTCACAAGCTTCAAAATCTCCCCTCCCCCAACCGCATCCCAAAACCAGCCCAGCTCATCTCCACCTCCCTAACCTGTTTTTCCTCTCACCTCAAGCCTCACCCCCATCTCCTATCTACTAACCTCATCCTGCCCCCTTGACCTGTCCGTCCTCCCTGGACTAACCTATCTCCTCCCTACCCCCCCCACCTACACTCACCTTTACGGCTCCATCCCCGCCTCTTCGACTTGTCTGCCTCCTCTCCTCTATCCATCCTCTATCCGCCTCCCCCTCTCTCCCTATTTATTTCAGAACCCTCTTCCCCTCCCCCATTTCTGAAGAAGGGTCTAGGCCTGAAACGTCAAGCCTTCCTGCTCCTCTGATGCTGCTTGGCCTGCTGTGTTCTTCCAGCTCTACACCTTGTTATCTCAGATTCTCCAGCATCTGCAGTTCCTCCTATCTCTGAAACAGTAGAAGGGTGTTCTGCTGACTG
The DNA here is from genome assembly GCA_024137785.1 of Ginglymostoma cirratum. Lineage (NCBI taxonomy): Eukaryota > Metazoa > Chordata > Chondrichthyes > Orectolobiformes > Ginglymostomatidae > Ginglymostoma > Ginglymostoma cirratum. Next base: position 60,902,009 of record JAHRHZ010000264.1, on the reverse strand, counting down.
GAGATCTGTACCCTGCAGGCTTCAGTGCTCAGACCCCTGTGCTTTGTAATAAATGATTTGGAGGAGAATATGGGTGGCCTGATTAGTAAGTTTGTGGATGACACAGAGATTGGGGGAGGTGCAGATAGTGAGGAGGATTGCTGGAGGATACAGCAGGATATAGATAGGCTGGAGACTTGGGCAGAGAAATAGCAGATGGAGCTTAATTCGGACAAGTGCAAGGTGATGTATTTTGGGAGATATAATACAGCACGGAAGTATACAGTAAATAGCATAACCTTTAGCAGTATCAACATGCAGAGGGATCTAGGTGTGCAGGTTCACCGTTCCCTGAAACATAGTGTCACAAGTGTATAACGTAGTCAAGAAGGCATATGGCACGTTTGCCTTCATTGGTCGGGGCTCAGAGTATAAAAATTGGCAAGTTATGTCGCAGCTGTTTAGAACTTTAGTCAGGCCACATTTGGAATATTGTGTACAGTTCTGATCGCCACGCTACCAGAGAGATGTGGAGACTTTGGAGAGGGGACAGAAATGGTTTACCAGGATGTTGCCTGGTTTGGAGGGTATTAGCTATGAGGAGTGATAGGATAAACTTTTTTTTTCACTTGAGGGTCAGAGGATGAGGGGCGGCCTGATAGAAGTTCACAAAATTATGGGAGGCCTAGATATAATAGATAGTCGGAGTCATTTTCCAGGGTAGAAAGGTCAATTACTAAGGACATACCTTTAAGGTATAAGGGGCTGAGTTTACAGGAGATGTGAGAGGCCAGTTTTTTACAGGAGTGGGTGGGGGCGGATACAACACCAACGTTTAAGAGGCATCTTGATAGATAATGAATAGACAGCTGTTTGTTCTTTGTCACTGTGCCTCAGGTGAGGGGAGAGGTTGAGAAGGCCAGAGCTTTATGGCCACCACAGTTGGTGTGGGAATTGAACTCATGGTGTTGGTGTCACTCTGTGTCACAGACCAGCAGCCCAGCCCATTGGCCCCCTTGTAAGATTGATATGTCCTGGAAAAGATTGGGATTGGGCTGGATCTGTTACACCATTTTCATGCCTCCTTGTTTAGATGAGATTGACCTCTTTCCCCATTGTGTGTAAGCCCATGCCGCGAGGAGTCTGTTGAAAGTGTGGCCTCTTTGGATTCGTCAGATAAACTCTTGAGTAACTTTTTAAACTGTATTCACCGACAGACTGTACGTGATGGGAAGGCCACAGAGCAGAGGGCTCGGAGCTGGACAGGTTCCAACCTTCTAGCAGAGTCCCAGCATGTGGGAGTATTGAGGTCATAGTGACATCACAAGGTTTGACAAATATGGGGATGAGCCTCTCTCGACGAGAGTGGAACCGTTCTGTGAGCAAGACTTTTTGGGCTCAGTTTGGTGTATCCCAGTGACCTAACCGTGCCACAATGAAGTTTTCACATTCGTAATGTCTTCAGTCAGTGTGCGGTTACAAACTCTCCTCTGGATTCAAGCCCCGTGTTTTGGAGCTGGTGAGTATTCCGTGAGCCTTGTTCAGGAGAGACAGTGAATCTCACTGGGTTAGAATCCAGGGCCCAAACCAGTGCCAATGGGGCACACCATCAAACCTCTGAAGTAGCAACAAGGTAGGAAATAGGCCATTCACCCCCTCAAACCCCTTTATTCAATCACAGGATGAGCACGTCGCTGGCTAGGCCAGCATTTATTGCCCCATCCCTAATTGCCCGGAGGGCAGTTCAGAGTCAACCATATTACTGTGGGTCTGGAGTCACATGTAGGCCAGACCAGGTAAAGATGGCAGTTTCCTTCCCTAAAGGATATTAGTGAACCAGGTGGGTTTTTCCTGACAATCAGCAATGGATTCACAGTCATCATTAGACTCTTAATTCCAGATATTTATTGAATTCAAATTCCACCGTCTGCCGTGGTGGGATTCGAACCCAGGTCCCCAGGGCATTAATAGTCCAGCGATAATACCACTAGAGGCCATCGCCTCCCCGTAGTTTGTGTTTTGTGTCCCACGTTCACAGCTACCCCCCACTATTAAGTATAACAGTGGTGGACTTTGAACTCAATGCATGAATCTAGGTTATGAAGCTCCGATTAGTAACGGTAACCACGGCAATGATCTTCGATGGTTGTAAAAAAACCCATCTGGTTCACTAATGTCCTTTTAGAGAAGGAAATGTGTCTGAAATGATGGAACAAGACACTCATTTCAAGGGCAGTTAGGGATGGGCAACACATATTGATGCCCGTGTCCCGTCAAAAAAGGACACTTTTTTTAAAAAAAAAAGCCTTCCAGTGCAGCCCAGACAGGGTGCTGCGTTGTCAGAGATACTGACTCTCAAGTTCAGCTTCGGGTTCTCCTCCGAGCCACTCAACATCCTGACTTGGAAATATATCGCCGTTCCTTCATGGTCATTGGGTCCAAACTCCCTCCCTGAGGAAATCGTATCAGAAATCACACGACACCAGGTTATAGTCCAACAGGTTTGTTTGAGAAAACAAGCTTTCGAGGCCTCAATGCTTCTTCAGATGTTATTGAGAGAGATGGTATCAGACACAGAATTTATCACATCGTCAGTGGTGTGACCCTTTGATCTTTTACTTATAAATTCTGTGTCTGATACTATCCGTCTCTCTGACACCTGAAGAAGGAGTGAGGCTCTGAAAGCTGGTGTTTTCAAATAAACCTGTTGGACTATAACCTGGGTCGTGTGACTTCTAACCTTGTCCACCCCAGTCTAACACTGGTACCCCGACAGAAGGGAATTGTGGGTCAACCTACAGTGGACGGACTGCAACGGTTCAAGAAAGCAGCAAATGCTGTGCTCAGCCAGTGATGCCCACATCCTGTGAATGAATAAAAAAGATGTTAAAACCAAAGTCTGTTCAGTTCCCTTGGCCAGAGGTAACTGCTCGTTACTCTTTAGAAGGATCGTTGAAGTCCCTTTAGTGTTCTCACCGATTGTTATTTCTTCATTAGTGTTTCTCAGTAAGTGCAGGTTCGAGTTGGCCAGGCCTGTGTCAGTGGGAAAGTGGCTTTTCAGACCCACAATGAGAGCTCATCCATTGCAAGGCCAGGCTGATGTGAGACTAGGCCTGAGTGACACATTGCTGAGGTGTGGAAAGCCATGTGTTAACCGAGCAGTGTGCTATAACTGAGCACCTTGTCACTGCAGCACCGAGCTTCTCGTGTTCGGGGAGCTCTTGTTTTCTCTCTGATTGGTTGAATGATAAGGCTGGTTTGCTGCTGTCTCTGCTGTACTCCTAAACTGGTGGAGGAAGCCGGGGAGACATGGGGAGGAGCAAGGGAGGCGATGGCCTAGTGGTGTTATCACTGGACTGCTAATCCAGAGACCCAGATAACGTTCTGGGGACCTGTGTTCGAATCCCACCACAGCAGATGGTGGAATTTGAATTCAATAAAATATCTGGAATTAAGACTCTCATGATGACCGTGAATCCATTATTGATTGTCATAAAAACCCAATCTGGTTCACTAATGTCCTTTAAGGAAGGAAACTGCCATCCTTACCTGGTCTGGCCTACATGTGACTCCAGACCTACACGAATGTGGTTGACTCTTAACTGCCCTCTGGGCAATTAGGGATGGGGCAATAAACGTTGGTCTAGCCAGCAGCACCCTCATCCCGTGAATTAAAAAAATAAGGGAGACGTAGAAAGATGTGAACGCATTGGAGAGAGGGATGAAGTGATTTACAAGAATGGTTTCGGGAATGAGAAACATCAGTGACGACGATAGATTGAAGTGGATGGGATTGTTCTCCTTGGAGGGATGAAGACTGAGAGGGAGAACTGATAGAGATTTTCAGAATTGTGAGCAGGCTGGATTGAGTCAATAGGAAGAAGCTGTTCCTGTTCATAAAAAGATCAAGGATGACATTTGAGAATGTCATCCCCTGAAGAGAAGACTGAAAGGAGCAAAAACTAAATTAGGAAAATCCTTTCTCACCCAGCGATTAGTTAGGGCCTGGAATGCACTGTCTGGAGATGTGTTAGGGCAGGTTCAACTGAGGCATTGAAGAGGGGCATTGGATTGTTATTTGGATAGAAATGGTGTGCAGGATAAGGGGTAAAGGCAGGAGATTGACACAGGGGAATAATACTTATTTGAAGAGCCAGTGCAGGTACAATGGGCCGAATGGCATCCTAATGGACTGTAATAATAGGGGAGTCGATGGCCTGGTGGTATTATCGCTGTACTGTTAATCCAGGGACCCAGATAATGTTCGGGGGACCTGGGTTCGAATCCCACCACAGCAGATGGTGGAATTTAAATTCAATTAATATCTGGAATTAAAAGTCTAATGACAACTGTGAACATTGTTGGAAAAACCCATCTGGTTCACTCATGTCCTTTAGGGAAGGAAACTGCCATCCTTACCTGGTCTGGCCTATGTGTGACTCCAGACCCACAGCAATGTGGTTGACTCTGAACTGCCCTCTGGGCAATTAGGGATGGGCAATAAATGCTGCCTGGCCAGTGATGCCCTCAACCTGTGAATGAATTTAGGAAAAAACAATTCGGTGATATTTTTGTGCTATGGAGCATCTGAATGCATTGTAAAGGCTGGGGAGAAACTGTTCAGGTCTGTGTTTTACTTTATGGGGCAAGACCTGATCAACACCCAATTTACCATTCCACTCTATCCAACATCAATGTTTTCTAATTCACTTCACATACGCATCACTGGCTGGGCTCAGCATTTATTGCCTGTCCTTAATTGCCCCTTGAGAAGGTGGGGGTGAGCTGCCACCTTGAACCGCTGCAGTCCACGTGCCCACAATGCCCTTAGGGAGGGAATTCCAGGATTCTGACCCAGCGACACTGAAGGAACAGCGGTATATTTCCAAGTCAGGATGCTGAGTGGCTCGGAGAGGAACTTGCAGGGGGTGGTGTTCCCATGGATCTGCTGCCTTTGTCCTTCTAGATGGAAGTGGTCGTGGGTTTGGAAGGTGCTGCCTGAGGATCTTTGGTGAATTTCTGCAGTGCATCTTGTAGATGGTACAAGACCAGTATGTAGCATCTCTGAGACGCACTGCAGAAATTCACCAAAGATCCTCAGGCAGCACCTTCCAAACCCACGACCACTTCCATCTAGAAGGACAAGGGCAGCAGAGGCCTCATCTGGGATTATCCACAGCTTTTGTGATGTTTAAAATCAATTCATGGGCTGGTGGTCATCACTGGTCAGATGTCCAGATGTTGGTGGGAGCTTCAGTAGCCTGGACATAAATAAGACTAGGCCACTTAGCCCATCGAGCCTGACTTACCTTTCAAAAAGAACATGCCCTATCTCAGCTCCTACCCTACATCTTTCTCAACCTTGCCTACCTGGACCTGCCAGGCCCTGGGTTAAGCCTACAGCTGCTCTCGCTCTCTCTCAGAATCCTCTGATTGGCTACATGAGGTATACACAATGCCAACCCTACCAGTGGGCCAGGCCTTTCCCACACATCCCCACCCTGGCTTACCTCCTTCCCTAGTGTCCATTTATTTGTGAACAAGACCCTCACCATCAGATAAATTAAATTATTGGAGGTTTCCTTTGGTTGTCAGGTTGAAAAGCAGAATATACGAACACGGAGCAGGAGCGTTCTCCTGACCCTGCTCCATCTTTCAATAAGATTGTGGCTTGATGTGATCACTCCCCACTCCTGGGACCACCTTTCATTTCCTTTCTTAAACCGAACCCAACTACCTCTGCATTAGAACAAAAATTCAAACACTTTAAATTGTCTTTGAGGTATACAGCATGGAAACAGGCCCTTCAGCCCATCTCCTCCATGGCAACCAGGTTCCCTAAACTGAACTAGTCCCATTTGTCTATGCGTGGCCCAAATCCCTTTAAACCTTTCTATCCGTGTAACTGCCCAAATGTCTTTTAAATGTTGTAATTGTACCAGCTTCTACCGCTTCCTCTGGCAGCTCGTTCCATACACGCACCACCCTCTGTGTGAAAACGTTGCCCCTCCGGTCCTTTTTAATTAAGATCACTGGTCCCAAAGTGCTCCCCCACTAACACCTCAGTCGCTTGTCCAGCCTTATTTCCCAAGAGAAGGTCAGGTTTTGCCCCTCCTCAAGTACAGCCATCTACATATTGACTGAGGTATAGTAGGAACTGCAGATGCTGGAGAATCTGAGATAACAAGGTGTAGAGCTGGATGAACACAGCAGGCCCAGCAGGAAGGCTGACGTTTTGGGTCTGGACCCTCCTTCAGAAATGACTGAGAAAGGTTTCTTGAACACACTGAGCAAATTCCTCTCTATCCAAGCCCTTAACACTAGGCAGTCCCAGACTACGTTTGGAAAGTTAAAATTCCATACCGTAACCACCCTATTATTCTCTCAGATAACAAATCTCCCTACATATCTGCCTTTGTGTTTGTTAGGAAACTTTACCTTAACATTATGTGCTGGTGGGGGCTTAGGAAGGTACGTTACATTATTGGCGTTTGTTGCAAAGGGATCGTATTGCAGTAATGAGGAAGTCTTGTTCCACTTGCCTGTTGTGCTAAAGGTTGTTTCGTAAATGATTGACCCCAGCAACATCCAATCATCATCGAGTCATACAGCACGGAAACAGACCCTTCAGTCCGTCCAGTCCATGTTGACCCATAATCCCAAACTAACTCAGTCCCACCTGCCTGTTCCTGGCCCATATCCCTCCAAACCTTTCCTATCCATGTACTTATCCAAATATCTGTTAAATGTTGTAACTATACCCCCATCCACCACTTCCTCTGGAAGTTCATTGCCCACACAAACTACCCTCTGTGTGAAAAAGTTGCACCTCGTGTCCTTTTTAAAATCTTTCTCCGCTCACCTTAAAACTATGCCCCCCTAGTTTTGAACACCCTCACCCTAAGAAAAAGACCCCTGTCATTCACCTTATCAATGTCCCTCATGATTTTATGAAGCTCAAGAAGGTCACGCCTCAGTGAAAAAAGTCCTGACCTATGTTTATAACTCAAACCTTCCATTCCTGGCAACATCCTGGTTAATCTTTTCTGAGCCCTCTCCAATTTAATGGTATCCTTCCTATAACAGGGTGACCATGACCAATGTCCTGCACAACCTCAACATAACATCCCAACTCCTATACTCAAAGGTCTGAGCAATGATGTGGACAAGGTCAGAAATCACACGACACCAAGTTATACGTCCAACAGGTTTATTTGAAAACGCAAGCTTTCACAGCGCTGCTCCTTCCTCAGGTATAGTGTGGGAGAGGAGGTATACTGACACAATTTAGAAGCAGAAAAGTAACAATGGCTTTGCTGACCACCTCCCGTTAAATCTTTAATCAGTTAGAAAGGAGATGCAGATTTCCATCGATTAAAATGCAAATCCCAGAATTTCTTTCAAGTCATTGCATTGAGATAACTAAAGGTTTTATCAGCGTATGCGAGAGGTGACGTCTCAGGTCAGACAATGCATTTTAGGTGTGAGGCCTTGTTTAGAATCTGTCTGTGTTTTAACCCGGAGTCAGACAGGGTTTTTTATTTGAACAAAATAGAATGTATCCGCAAATACACAAACATCTTGGGTGAAATAATTCACCCCATAGATGTGTGTGCGCGTGCGTGCGAGGGTGTGTGTATGAGTATGCTTGTGTGAGAGTGTAAAGTGTGGTGGCATCACCTGTGGTGTGATATGAACCCAAGATCCTGGTTGATGCCACCCGAATGGGTATGGAACGTGGCTGTCAGCCTCTGCTCAGTGACTCCGTGTTGTTGTGTATCCCAAAGTCCAACTTGGAGGACGCTTACCCGAAGATCTGAGGCCGAATGTCCTTGATCGCTGAAGTGTTCCCTGACTGGGCAGTGAAGGCCAAGTGTGCTAAATGCCTTCTTAGCCACTCTGTCTATCTGTGACGCAAATTTCAAGGAGAGATGTACCTGAATCCTAACATTGATAAGGCGTTTGTGGGTGGCATGCTGTCAAGTGTCAATGTGATCTGAGACTTGGACAGGTTGAGTGAGTGGGCAAACGCAGACCAGCTGTAGGATAATGTGGCTAAATGTGAAGTAGTACATACTGTGAAAAGCAGGAAGGGAGAGCGTTATGTAAATGATGGTATATTGGGAAGTGTGGATGGTCGAAGGGATGTGCTTGTAGCCAGTCAACAAACGTAGCTGGGCAGACAGAGTAAATAGGTCATTCAGCCCTTTGGGCCTGCTCCATTATGTCTTGGCTGATTATCCAACTCAATAACCTGTTCCTGCTTCTCCCCCTATACCCTTTGATCCCTTTAGCTATAAGAATGGGATCTAACTCCTTGAAAATCTGGTGCAGTACGCAATTGGGAAGGCAGATGATATATTGACCTTGGCAGATGATGATATTTAAATTTGCTCATTGGCTGCAGATTGCTTTCTGACATTCCGAGATGACAGAATGCCTCGTCCTTGATTCCCTTTTTCGAGACCCGGTCTAATTGAGGTGGAGTCCTGGTGTCTCTATGGGGACAGCGAAGGACTCTCTTGGGTGTCGAGCAATGAAGTGTGGCTGGGAAAATCTCCTCAGTCCAAGCTGGAGATCTCCCGGTGCTTCACAACCAGCAGTTCAGAGCAACGATATGTTTGGATGTAGGCACACGGAGCCATTTCTGTTCCTTTTTAAGCAGCACAAGCCCAGGGTTTAGTAATACCTCTTTTTACTACTTCTGACAGTTGGAAGGGATCTGAGAGAATAGCATTTCCTGTACCCAGCTGTGTTTGTGAACATTCTCCCTCCCTCTGCACTGGGCCCAACAAGGAAGTGTTGGTGATCAAACCCATTTTAAGGGGAGATTGTGACCCAGTGGTAATGCCAGTGGTCTTGGAAACTCCGTTATTAATGTTCTGGGGACATGGGTTCAAATCTTATCACAGCGGGTAGTGAAGTTTGAATTAAGTAATGATGTAGAATTCAAATCTAGCCTAATGGCAATGATATAATCATCATAGATTGTTGTAAAAATCCATTTGGTTCACTAACAGGAACCATTGGGTGTAGAAGGAGGCCATTCAGCCCATTGACTCTGCTTTGCCATTCAAGGTGATCGTGGCTGATCTGATAATCCTCATCTCCACTCTCCTGCCCTTTCCCCATAACCCTCGATTCCCTTCCTGATTAAAAATCTCAGCCTTGAATATACCTAATGACCCAGCCTCGACAGCCCTCTGAAGTAAAGAATTCCACAGATTCACTCCCCTCTGAGCGAAGAAATTCCTCCTCAGTGTTCCTTACCTTGGAGAGCTGGCGGGTGGGTCATTATAGGGTCTATCGATGTGCCTCTGTCTTTTTTTGGTCTGATCTGTAGAATTTCTAGTGAGCATCAGCCTAGACTAATCAATCCCTCTCATTCTTTTCTCCTCTCCCCTTCTCTTTTGCTTTTTGTGTCTCTCCCTTTTTCTGTATTTCCCACCTTTCTCCCCCACTCTTCTCTCACTTCTTCCACTCTCACTTCTTCTATTCCTCTCCCCCTCTCTCTCTCTCTGTGTATCTCTCTCTCTCTTTCCTCCTCTCCCTCGCTCTCTCTTTTGTCCTCCCTCGCTCTCTCTTTTGTCCTCCCTCGCTCTCTCT